>JAWPHD010012413.1:0-75994 GCA_037043455.1 Cyrtodaria siliqua
CAGTCTGTAGTTATCGGATATCTGAGCAACTTGCTATATACACGTTTAGGCTTATATACCCGTAATCGCTGGGTGGTACAATTTCAAAGTTACCGAAGCGTTTACCACGCCTATTATGCAAATGCCTCGATATACGCTATGACAATATACCAGCCTAAACAATGTAGACAACACATCCAGGAAAGAACTTCATCTATAGGCGTTCTTATGTTTAAACCAACTTGAAATTGTATTATTTTATCGGGATTGTGTAGCTTTAAGTAACAGCAATATTATATGTATATTATATGAATAAATCAAAAGATCGGCAAATTGTACAGGCGAATGCCACCAGTAATGAGCTGTAACCAGGCTCAACGAATAAGATACATTAGCATGTACTAAAAGAATGATAGTTTAGGCAACGTATATGAACATAGTCAGAAATATGTGTAAGTATTATTTTTCTACCTAAAGGATAATACAATGTCCATTTTTTATATAGTTTTAGGTCTATGCGAAAATAGTTTTTAAAGTAAAAACGGGTTAATTGTCTCAATAAGATTTTACAATATGACAATACGGAGGCTTTATATGCAACACATGTACGAACACAAAACAAACACTGAAGCTCTTTTTCATTTGTTTAATATATTGCTTTATGTAAAGGTTTGAAATAAAAAAAATCTTGAAAATAAATACAAATACATTTACTAGGAAACACGATTGACTAGTGGTTGACTGTATACAAGTATATTCATGCAAACGATCTTAAACATATTCCTATAAATAATCTATTGCAAAACACATATATTGAACAAGAATATATGTTCATGTACATTTGCAGTAGTCTATATTATTTTTCAGAGTTTCTCTTTTTGCATGATGGTTTGTAGTACATGTATATTTTCTTTACAGATACATCGTTACAAAGCTAGTAAACAAAACCACATTACAGTACTGTAGGTATTTTTATTGTTAGTAATATCGTACGTTTAAAACCAAATAATATCAACATTTCAACATGCGTTGTTTTCGTTCTTTTTCAAGAAGTTTTCTTTATGCTTATGAGATGATCATTCTGCCAATACGTAAAATGTACATTCATACGAATAAAATAGTGTCAATAAATTGAAACGTAATGATTTAATTTCGAAATAACTATAATTTGCCCTAAACCGATATGTTTATATTGGTTTGAAATATGGTCACTGAAATTCTCTTTGTATTTTCACAAGGTAAATCGTTTATTTGATAAAACCTGTCAGTATAATGGTGTACTCTAACTACCAGTTTTTGGAAATAAGAGACAGCTGAAATGTTCAGGCTACAACACAAATAGAGTATGTTCTCATCTCATTGGTTGATATAAATACCTCGAAGGGCTACGTGTTTAAATTAACCAACTCGACGAGACCATACTCCGGAGGAGGTTAACACATAAGTATGCATACACATTTCAATTAATATTTGAAATACGCTTCCTGTTCTTCCTGTTTTTCATCTGTTTTTTCCTAATATTTTAAGGAGTATATTCATGTTAGAAGGACACACCTTTTGATAAACTCACACATAACAGATAATCTACATGCAAAACTCAAACTGTACGTATCAAACGTGCTGTATCAAATGCATGTAATTTGGTTTATATTTCATCATTGGATAGCACACCACAAAGTCAAATTCAAGCGGGACATATAATCGGTGCATTTCTTGGTGGATTTGTATTGGCAGTCGTGACTATGCTTATTTTCTCTTCACTTCAGATACATAAGTGGTGAGTTATGTACGATTATAGTGTGTGCATATATAGTATGGACTTGTTGTTGTAATTGTGTGTTTGTTGTTGGCTTCGTTTTGTGAATGCTGCATACCATGTTCTACTTTTGCAAATACTGTTATATCGGGACAAGTTTTACATATTTTTCAGTCAGAAGCTTTTGCCGCACGGTCAAAGAAACGACAGAAAACCATAAAGTCACATCAAGGTCCGATGAACATGACTATATAAAGCTATAGGTACAGTGCAATGTGTAACTGCTCTTGCGGGGTATTCAGACATGGCAATACTGCCCATGGTTCAAATCATTTATTTCCAGGCGTCGCAATATACGATGTAACCATAACAATAGTATAGACTACGATTTGAGCCTGAAACATAGGAAACACTACTTGGTAAAACTAGGTAAACATCTATCAGATTGCTAAACGGCTCAATTCAACAAACCCATTAAATCACATTTCATAAATAATATAAAACACAGTAAATCATTACAGCACTATGACTTATTTGCTCAAAGGTAAGAGCTAACTATATTTAGAGGGCAAAACCTCGTTGAATCACTATACCCCAAGTTTGGTCTAGCGACCTTACTCTCTCAATGATAGATATTGAATGCCTTTGTCTACAGGAAAGGAAGGCGGGAGTTAGTAGTTTTAGGGTCATAAAGGGATTATGGGATATAAATTACGAGCGTTTAGTGAGAACCTCTCATCCCACTCTAAACACACCAACATAGTACACCACAAAACAGATAATGTGAGGGCTTGCCAGCTTATGCTACAAAGCATAAATACAATTGATATTAAGATTAAAACACTTTATAAACACCATGTTACATATTCCCCATCTCTCTTGAAAAACCTCCTGGTATCTCCAGTGACCATATTAACGTTTGAGCGTTGTGACATCAATTATAAAATAAATCAATAACTTAAGTTCCTTATACATGTTGAATTAGTAGTTGACCAGTGTGTGACATAACACTTCCTGATAAGGGTCAATAAAACAGTGATAAGGGCCAATAAAACACAATGGAGTCGAACATTATGCTTTGGGAGGTACTAATTAAATGAAGAGTGGTATATTGGCATATTGACGTTTTTGCCAGTGAATGACTAATTTATGAAATGAATAGTAAACATAATCTTTAATAAGCACATCAATGTAAATTGTACTATGTAATTCCATAGCCATTTACAAGTAAACCAATATCTTTAAACAAGTAAAAATACATATTATGCTAACACATTTATATTTACTTTCCTTTCATAATCTTAAAATGTAAAATAAAATTAGTTGGTGGATCTTAAATCAATAATAAATGAGAAGACAATCATTAAGGATGTTATTAATATATGTAATACTTTGATTTATTTTGAATAATGTGCATAATCAAAGAACATAATAAAAGGGCTTCGTGTTCGGCCGTTTCCAAAGGTCCATTATCATACTCTTTTATATAGCACAGTGTCGTTGCTTGTTCAGTGTGGCGGCAGTAAAACGTCTCCCAGCGCTTGCAGTAAGTTATTCATTCGATCTTTGAGATCGCTGAGCCCGATACTTATATTTAGTTATCGGTGGTATATTTTCAATTGCTTTTGTTTTCGTACTTAATTTTCGATTCGGTAGTTCGACTACTCCGGCCGAAAAAAGGCTCTGGGTATTGTTTAATCATTCATAGGATATGTTGTCTGCTTTTTAATTTAGTTTTTGACTGTTGCTTGTGATATGCAGGCTTCATAACCGCTGCTCCCAACTAAATTCTATTTTGTTTATTTCACTCTTCGTGGCATAGTATTTTGTTAGATACTGGGACCAGACGCCGCTGGACATGGGGGAGGAAAATGTCTATGTCCACCGCCATATGCATGCCATCTTCGGGATGGTTATAATTATGAACTATTGATTTTATGAATATTGAGGTCTGTTCAACCCGGGGCTAGAGGGCGTGATCTGTAGCTAGCATATTTCACTACCGTTCATGAACAATCAAACCGAGACTGCAATATTTTGTATGTGTCGTGTTCGGCCGTTTCCAAAGGTCCATTATCATACTCTTTTACAACAGAAATGAAAGAATAGTCTCCCGTTTAGACTATTCTTACAGCTTCTTTTGTAATAAGTTTGAGTAGTAATACTTGTTGGAGTGACTGTATTCTGTGAAAGCTACTCTTATGTTGGAAATATAACCTTTTCTTTGTTCTATGATAGTATTGTCGATATTTCTTAATTAGTTTATTTGCCCTCCAATTAAGGCTGAAATAGTTGGAGGACTAGGCCTTTAAAAAGCATAACTTTGTTTTAACAGTTTTACAACATATATATTTTGTTACAATATATTCTATAATTGTAACAGTTCGTAACGCGATTCTCTCCTTACACTGTATTTCTTGCATACCGGATAAGGTTATCCATGTGTTATATGGGTGATCGATAGCCTGACCTTACACATGGGGGAACCTAAAGTCGCGCAATGATACCAAAAATGACATGACGACATTGTGTAAATAAAAACGCAAAACCTTAATAGTTGGCGAAGTCAATGCGCCGAATGTAAATGGTTAGAAAGACAAGGAATCAATCATTGGTATCCGGTTCAGATGGAAGCATACCTCTTTTTTTATAAACGTCAAGCATATATTGCATTTATAACGTATGATAAATATCACATAACTGCGCTTATTATTGCGTAATGCTTTTTTATTGTCAGATATTCCACAATTTACAAACACATATCAGTGGGCGAGTGGTTACACCTTTATGTAAAAACACAAATCAAAGCGCAAGGTCCCTGATTCAAATTTTATTCCGTGCAGTTCTTTAGGTTTATGAAATATATCGGAACCCGTACATTTATCGATGTAACCTGTACGTAGGATATACGAAAATGTGAAAGTGTACGCATTGATTTCTTGCTGATTGGATGCTCATCGAATTGAAACTACTTCACCCGTGACTCGTTCGTATTCATGAGTTATATCCTGTCAACGTATAGACACTTTGTCTGCAAGTACGAATTATTATCAGATCCGAGAGATGCATAGACTAAAACAATAATAATTATATCGCTATGTGGGTATATATCCTTTTAATCATGTTAATCAATACTTAAATATTACCAAACAAAGTATTGCATAAAAGATATAGTTTCCTTTCAGACGAAAATTCAAGAATTGACCTAGAATCGATTAACAGGTATGGTAGCCATGTATGTAACAACGCTAAAGGTAACAATACCGCTAAAGGTAACAACCTCCGCTTAAGGTAACACTCTCATCTTACGCTACAGGTAACACCGCTAACGCTAAAGGTAACAACTTTTCATATCAACGCTAAGGTAACAACTGTTTACGCTAAAGGTAACAACGTTTTTCAACATTACAGTTTTCAAGAACATTTTGAGAACAAGATTCTTGTTAGTTACTGAGGCACTTGATTCGCTTCCAACCGGTACGACCCGTCTCAGCGTTTCGGACACGTGGATATCCTCCGCGTTCCTCCAGGTTTGAATCCCACTTGGAGCTCGACTTGTCAAGTGTCGATTCTTATGGATGGCGGGAGATATACGGTACTGGTTCTACCGAGCAATAAATGTGGTGGTCTGCTTCAACCACAAAAAAATCGACGGGCATAAATTATATGGCCTAACAGGTGCTAAAAATGACGTAAAACACCATTCAAACAAAACAAAAATTATTCTCTTACATCAATTTAAAGCTATAACATTTGTGAAGGTAGAACGGTTGTGGCAATGTAAAATGAAAACTTCTAGTTCGACCCCTCATCCGATGATATCACATATATAATTGATACAGATGTCCCGCTATAGATTTTAACATTTTTCTCTTAACATGATGAACGAAGTCTTCTTCATAAAGGCAGCTTCGATAGGCTACGTTCTGTTTTTTTCCTGCCACAGGTTTATTCGTTAATTGGTTTAAGTGTACATGACATGATTCATATTTCCTTTTCGGATCATAGAGAGTAGGAACAACAGTTCCAGTGGCAGAAATTGTTACCGCGTCTTGTATAACATCACCTAATTTGGTTAATTGGCAAAGTGGTCGAAGCCATATTCGTTTACGGCCTTCATCAAAGTATTTACCAATGCCATATAACGCTAGTTTTTGTACAATGAATAAATATACAACCATGTTGACAGTTTGTTGCAAATTAAATGAAGCATCGACATACATAGCTTGCACTATTATGCACCTAATTACATTGAAGTTCAGATATGATCGACCATTCAAAAAATAAAAACGTTAGAAAACTTAAAACTGCTAAACGGGTAAATCAAACTGTCTATCCTCATTTTTTGAAGTCTGTAGTTGAAAATTTCAAATAATACAATGGCAGACTTTGGAATACGATGAATACTAGTGAGGATTTGGATAATGCTATGTAAGCAACCATTCAGGATAACATATGATCCTTACAATTTTAAAATATTTATCTAATTATTTTCACAAATGCAAGATTATATAAATGTGGAATGTCAGAAACGGAACAATGTATATTTTGTAATAATTCAAAAGAAACTGTGTTACATTTATTTGATGAATGTATGCCAGCAAGAACATATTAAGTTTAGAAGTTTAGTGATTTACATGCAATATTTTGATAGACCATTATTCTTGGCGCACCATGCTCATCAGATATTGATTACATTGTGTATCTAGTTGTGCCCATCTATAAGGAGTATGTCTATTCTTGCAAACTGAGAAAATGTCTATACCTATCTATACAATATTTATAAAACAAGTGAAAAGTTATATAGTTACGGAACTGTTATCAACGTATATGTACCCCTTACACAAATCTGATGCAATTAAATCATGGTGGAATGCAGTTCGAAGTATGCTGTGATGTAAGCTGTGCAAAATATTTGCGATGCAATAAGTTTATTGCTTTGAATTTAAACCTGGAACACATTCCACAAATTAAGGAAGTCACATTTTACTATAGGAGCAGGTAGACTATAATGCATTAATAAATGTAATGTATATAAATGTTTGTACACTTAATATTCATATAAAATATTAAAATCCAAAAAAGTCCGGATATGATATGTTCGTCGATTAGTTTGGTTTTCTCCGGTTTTGTAAAGCACCCAGCACGTAGTGTAGTACGGATTGTCTGCTAGTTAACTGATGTTGTACCGTACGAGTTAAGTAGTCAGCCAAGAAATTCAGGTCTTGAAAGTATTCTCTACCAAAAAGTCCCTCCAATCAGAGAAAGTCCTTCCTTATTTAACATCAAATGGCTTTGACTTTTCCCTGTTTCTGCTATTCTTTCTCTTTTACTGATCTTAACAAATAAGTGAAGATCGTATAATTTGTAAACATCAACCACTGTATCAGCATTTTTGAGGACGACAAGAACGCCTCTCTTGTAATTGCATTCTAATCTCAGATGAGGTGAGTTGTTATGTGTGTTTTTTGGCTGATTGTACGATAGGCATTCCATCTCATATATAAACTACACACTTTGGTAAGTGAATCAGTTCAGTTCAGACTAGATGGACAAGAATCATTTCAATATTAACTTCCTCTTGATGTTCAGCTATAACTAACGTCCTTCTAAAATGACTTCGCACATCGTGAGCGCTTTCATTACTGGCTGAGTTATAAAAGGCAACGAGATATTTATGTCTGCTGTTATGTATAATCTCCTTAACAGGATAAGAGTAAGAGATCGTATTCCCCCGGGGTACTATTTTCCTTCCAAGATAATGTCAACTGTGCAAACAGCATATACTTCTGAACACACAGTCCTCCATCTACCCATATTTTGCTATGGTGCTTATGTAACTGCAATGTTACCTAAAACTGTTTCATTGATGTGTATAAGGTTCCCATTGCTGGAGGAGAATTATCAATTAGAGGAAGGTAAGTTGAAACAGTTGTTATAGAGAGAAATTAGAGCCTTAAATGACTGCCGTACCTTCATAAGCGGCGTGTATAGGAACATTTTTTAAGAGTACTTGAGAACATGATCGTAAATGAAACTGTCTGATATCCATACTACATAAGGAGACTATTTTACTGCTGTCTGTTAAGCAATTTCGTGTAACGCGGTGTAACAGGTTCTCTCTTTGGGTTTCCCATAATTTATTGTAAATCAGTAACTCATTTGGCATCGCTTCACTGGATTACTGATATTCTACTCTAGCTATAGAATGCCGAGTATTTGTACCATTGATAGAGTTACAATTTGCATCAGCAGTGTTGTCAGCAACCTCTTTTATGAGGTCTCCATTTGCATATGTGTGAACCATATCATATAGCATATTTGTCTCTCAGCTGCTTTGTTAATATGTTTCTTGTTTCCTTATAACTTATGCAGAAACCGTATGTTTGTTACAAGCCTATATCTCTCTCGATCCCAAATTGGTAAACATTGTCATGGCAATACCGACATGCAGTGGAGTCAAAAACATTCCTACAAAACAAAATGCATTCCAAAATAGCCACTGCTCGCCTCAGATTTCATTCACTGATGCCTTTGCTTATTTCACCGCATTTAAATGTCGGTTCATCTACAAGAAGGTTAACAAAGGTTAGCAGTTGAACTGGACGTAAGGTATTTGACGAACTTTGGTTATTGCCTTTTAAACCTAGGTACATTTGTCATCTGGTTTAACTTGCCCGCAGAATGGCTGCTGCTTGCAGTAGTATAATGTTATTACTTTGAAAAGGGCCCATAAGGAATGTGAATAAGTTTTGTTTTCAAGGTCCAGGCAATATTTGAGATACTCACAGACATTTTGAGGGAGTATGCCGCGAAATAAGTATGCTTGAGAGCGTTCTATATCATCCGCCCACCCCGCCCCCATCCACTTCATACATATTTTCTAGTACGGAAAGACAGTTGTGGATAAAGATACATGAATGGGACGTTAAATTTGGTCATTACATAAGTTGCTATCTCTTGGATGTATACTATCTGTATATATATACAACTGGTCAACTGATATCCACTCCAAGCAGTTTGTCATCCGAAACTCCGCATAAGTACGCGATTGTACTAACTCGAAATGAATTAATAGAGTCTGGGTTTGACGTGAGCTGCATTGTACCAACCCAGTAAACTCGATAAGGAAAAAAATAATAAAATAATCCGATGAAGGCTTCACTGACGAATTTTAGATCATAATGTTAAATCGGAGAAACAGTTGCTCTTTGTGGCTTGTCAAAATTGTTCTGCCTAGTCTATAATCGATCATCGGTTGAATGTAAATATGCACTTAAAGGTCTCTTGGAAAGGAATTTCAGGATTGTTATCGGGTCATTTGGTTAAAGATTAAGGTCTCTTACTATAAATAAGATTTTGGTTGCCATTCAATTACAGTAGTTTCCCTTGACGGACTTACCAAAAACTTCACCTCATCGGAATTACATGTAGCCTAGGACTGGTATCCAAAGGTCAAGGACACTATTACCAAAAATACAAATTGATTTTTATCTCGACTACTCCTCTGAACTACAGGATGGATTTTCATGAAACTTTACAGGAATGTTGCCCATGATGTCTAGTTGATCCTAGCAAAAAATCACTTTGAAATCCAATATTGCGGCCAAAGCTAACAACAGATTATTAAAAAAACATGTTTGTAGCGACTACTTTTTGAAAACTATAAGTGATATTGATATGTGACGTTTTCTAAAAGGATCAGCATGACATGGTCCTTGTCGAAAATCGTTTCGATTTGATGTTAAACATTGCTAGTGTTTACATAGAGTTATATAGTAAAGACTTGTAGCGACTACTCTGAAACTATTAGACGGACTTTCCTGGAATTTCACAGGAATGTTGCTTTTGCTGTCTAATGGATCCTAGCAGAATTTTAGGTCGACTGATTATTCAATATGGCCGCCACGGCTTACAGTAGCTTTTTAAATACAAGTGTGTAGCGACTACTTCTTGAAAACTATAAGTGATATTGATATGGGTTTTTTTCTCTAAATTGATCAGTATTACATGGTGTTGATCCTTGATCAGTAGAGATTCAAGGTTATTGACCTGTTGTTGCTGAATAAATTTATTTTCCCTTAAGGAATTTTAATAAAACTTCACCACAAAGTGCATCTCATGGAAAGGAAGCTTGGGATTGTTATTTAGGTAGTTTGATTTTAAGTCAAGGTCATTGTTGCTATAGGAAATTGGTTTCCACTCAATAGCTTCAGTTTCCCTTGACGGATTTAAATCACCTCAAGGTAATTAAACATGAGATTGTTATTCAGGTCATTTTTCCAAAAGTTACGGCCACTGTTACAGTAACCACAAATAAAATTTGGTTTCTGCTGAATAAATTCACCTTCCCTTAAGGAATCTTAACGAAACTTTGACATTTCCAAGGCGGTAGCCCTATTGTCAACGCTTTTGTGTTTGTGATGTCGTTTGAATTTATTATTTAGCCTTCTTGTTTGTCTGTTTGCGTGTTTGTTTCTGTGTTTTGTGGTTGACTGTCCTCTTGAATGCTACTTTCATTGTCCGATCATTTTATATTACTTTTTACTTAGATGAATCTCTGATTGTAATTTAATTTAAGAGCAAGGTCATTGTCAGTGTACATGTGAAATTGATTACTACTAAATAAATTGATTTTCCCTTGCAAGATTTCAAGGAAACTTCACCACAAAGTGTGGCTTGTGGTAAGGAAGCTCAGGATTGTTATTCAGGGTGTTTTGTCAAAAAGTCAAGCCTCTAGATCATTTGTACTATAAATGAAAAATAGTTTCCGCTCTATACATTTGTAGAATGGTCACTGAACATTCCCTTTGTAATAGCACAGGTGTAAATCGTTAATTGAAAGTAACACCTTTCAGAATAAATGGTGTAATACAACTACCAGTTATTGGAAGTCAGAGTTTGGCAGGGAGCTGAAATGGACATGCTACAAAACTAATAGAGTATGGTTTAAATGAGTTTTACACAACTTCATAAAAATATGCAGCCCATTGAAAGGAAGCATTGGATAGTTATTCAGGTCGGTTGGTCAAAGTTCAAGGTTGCTGTTACTATAAATAAAATAAAAAAAATCCCAATAACTTAACTTTCCCTTGAGGGCTGTCTTATGAAATGTGGTAGGGTTGAGAAGTATCCATTGTGTAGTTTTAAGATAGGTGGTTACAGCTATAGCGGACTTGTTATTTGCTGAATTTGTTCGTTTTCACTGGGTTTCATTTCAATGAAATGTTGGAATTAATTCATAAGCATAACCTGCAGCTTCATCTGGTCGATTCAAAGGCCATGCTTTAAGAGTTAAGATCAGTGCCCAGAATGGATGGTAATAATTATGTAAATATACAGTTTAAGTTGTGGTATATTTGAATTAAATAATATTATGTTTAATCTAAATTTAACTTGGCTTATTAATGTTTTTGTTGTACGCTCTGTGCTGTTGGGAACATTTCTGTAGTGTAAGGAAGCATGCTTTTCTTTCGCGAAAAGAGATCCAAGTTCGAGTCCTGGCGGGAATCCTGGCACACCTATGATCTATACAAACTTTGTTCTGGGATAACCACAACTTTAAAATACATACATGATAAAATTGTCCATTACACAATTATACTAGTGTTAAAATATATTTCCATAATATTTGAAATCAGACAAAACCAAAAGAAAAACATTAAACTATAATTTCTTTAATACAATTTTTATATAACTTCATTGTTTTATTTATATAGTAATCAGGTCGGCAAACAAAGATTTTGTCACCTCTATCATTTTGGAGATGTGTCACTTTACTGATAATTAGTTGGTAAAATTCTTGCTAATATATCATGATAAAAATGATAATTCACTGCCATTCAAACATGTCCGTACTCCCATGCTATAATACATGTATTACAGACATGTATTATAGCTTTTCTTGTTAAACAGTGTTGTAGGTATGTGTGTGGTTTCCAGTCATTTTGTAGATAAAACTTGCAAAGATTAGAGGGGTGTGTTTTTCTTATCTGCATGCGTTTCATGGGACATTGATGTAAATCCGCGTCATTATGTTTATGAAACATTTATCTAATAAATCATTTTATTTTTGAGTTTGCTGAAATGCGTCTGATTTATAATTTGATAACAAAGACATTCGTAAATAATAATTTTGCATGAGATGAGAAGTGCCGCTTTTATAGTATATAATGAGATGATAAACAATAGCAATAATTGTTAATACAGTGTAGGTAATAACTGTTACCGATAACGTATACATTTGACGAGCATCTCTTTCCTTGTGTACACTTTACTTTCTGAAACGCTATATCGGGGTATTTCATGTTTATTTCAACATTTTAAGATTAGATAGAAACAATTAAATGCGCATTTTTAATAAAGTTACATAATACAAACTTGTGGAAACTATGTATACTCTATAAGAAGCACAGTAATCATATTACAAAATAATATGTGCATTTTTTTGTATTTTCAAATACCTCCTCGCTGACAAAACCAGCATGAACGGTAGATTAAAATTAACCACGCCACATTCAACAGCAACATATTATTACGAACGAGTTCATACTACGCGTGTGAACATTGATATATATAAACTGTACACATCTTTAAATAACGTAAATACGTGATCAAATTATTAAAGATGCTCATCTATTGATGTTTTATTTTCCAATTTTGATTAAAATTGAATAGCAGTTGTCAGATCATTAAAGACCGTCTTACAAAAACAAAATGCCAGACATAGATCACGAAAAGCTGTCAAATTAAAATTCAAATAAGCAGACAGTATCGCTGAATATAAATTCGAATTAGAAATACAAATTAATATATCACCTGTAAAAATTAAATCTCAAATCAGCAGACTGTGTCGATGTATATAGATTCAAATTAGGAATACACATTTGTATATCATTTTTAAATAAGAAAACTCCCAGTATTAACCCTCGCAATATGGAGTCCCTTTCGAAAACTTCATATCGCCCAGGAATGCTTTCTCATCATTGTCCCAATATTTTAAGGCCACTTTTAAGGATCATTTATTCAAACTTTCCTGATCGTGTGAAGTCGACCATTTCATTATTTTGAGCCAACTAAATAGAACTTGCTTTTCGTTTGCTCCCAATCTAAAAATGATCTATTTATCGTTTCATTGAAGTTGTTGATCATAATTAGTTGTGGCATGATTGTGAAGGGAATTCTACGTTCATATTATCCTTGTCATCTCTCATTCGAATTCGCTGGATTGTTATTTTATGAATGCACCTAGACCACTTTCACCAATTCCCGGAGGTCACTGAAATTGCGAAAAGGTTTCTGTGTTTTCGACATGGTGGCATCATTCCAATTTTAATGTCATCGGTTTAGAGATCTGGTCATGGTGGGAGCTTAGTCTTGCTAGTAACGGAAAATCTTTTTTTCTCTCGATACGGTCAAACTAAGCTCCCTTCATAGTCAGGTATCCATACTCCAGCTGTAAATCCCCACCACATAGTCAACCCTTGCCAAGGCCCTCCACATGGTGGCCGTTGTAGGCGGTGAATTACTCAGCAAAAAAAAGCTGAATTATCTTCCTCTCTTAATTTGTTAAGAGTTTTCATTCAATGTCGTCGTCTATAATTCGTGAAAATCGTCAATCCCGTCATTATTCGGGATCATGCCTTGTGTGTATTTCGACGGATCGGTATGTTCAAAATCTTGACATTTTGCTAGCCGGAAGGCAACGGGACAGAAACGAATTCACTGTTGCTGCATAAACAATATGGCCGTTAGCTACACGTGTTGAAGAATGATTTGCGTTGCATGTTTGTTATTTACAATACTTAAGAAGGTTTTATCACTGCTTTCATTTAAATAAACTATAGACGGAGCAATCGGCTAAATGACATTGTAAAACTGTGATGATAACATTAATCTTGCAAATTTCTTTTGGAGGGAATCTAAGGATACCCAGATACATTTGAAATATGCTTCAAATAAGTGATCGAGAGATGTTGCGAATGGCTTTTGATTCTGCTGTCGACGTCACGTGCCTGCAGGTTTGCAACATGCACGTGATTTCCAAGCGTTCTGAAAATTAAGAATAATAAACCTTTCTCAGTTTTATCAATTTCCCCAAAGGAACATTATATGTACTATAGAAATGTGTCCAAAACCTTTAGCAAGCACCTCTCTAACGAGAGAGTCGATATGAAAAGGAAATAAGTTGATTTTGTGAGTTGTTTGCGCGACGAATGCGCAGTGGTTCCGAAAGTGCTCTGGAGTTGTCTAATGTGAAAATTAACTATCGCAGATTTTGCAAAAGGCTCATTTGTTCACCTAGTTCAACCCTTTCTCCGCCTGTAGCAACTGTGACGTTGATAACTGTAATAACAAACGCCTTACTGTTACACTAGCAATTGTTTGGTAGTACAAGAACGGTTGGTATTATACATTATCAGCCTAAACGTTTTACATTATCGGTCGATACAAATATTATTGCATTATCGGTCAGAAATGTTATTATATCATCGGTGAATTGTATTACAATATCGGTCGATGTTACAATATCATCTGTTTTTCATGACAACAGTATCGGTCGATATTACATTATAGGTTTTATTACATTATCAGTCGTAACAGGCCGGATCAGCAGCTCATATGTATAGCAAGTGTTCCTTATGCATGCATCATTATTTGAGTATTACTGTTTACGAATGATCATTGCTGCAGTACATTACAGGGGTGTAGGAAGGTTTTAGATACTGTGGAGGCAAGTGGGTCCCAAAAGAACATTTTCAATTACTGATAAGGTTGTTTTCCCTTTCTTTTTGCTTGTCACATATTTCAATGAACACAATATACACTTTTTTGTCAATTGATTAGTGTAACGCCCTGTCGGACACAAGCACTTCTGTTGGGTCAAAACATAAATAGACAACATATGTGGTGGGTAGGGGGATGGAGAAAAGCATACATTAGCCCCACCCAAGTCAGATTAGTTATTGAGAGGTTTTCTGCCCTTCCCACCTCCACCCGGTTCTTACGGCTATGCATTAATATGTACATAGTATGAACGAAACAATTTCTAGATAATTTATATCAATAAGTGGTGGCGGATTCAGAAGGGGACGGAGGGAGAATGTGATCTGAGGAATTCACGTGTAAAACGTGTTGTATGTGTTTTCCTGCCAGCTGTTTTTCGGCGTTGCGCCCCACCCCCTCACTCCCCCTACAAATACATACATAAATCCAGTCCAAACCCTATTGTGCCTTTACCTTTAGGATGTCCTATTGGTTAAATGGTGGAGGGACTATAAATCTTAAAACTACACTCACCCATACACACACATAAACTCAAATTGTGTATCTGCCTGTGTTTTTATTATGCATTCATTAACAGCAGCGAGTTTAGAACCATGTCTAACGGCTGAGCAGTACATTCTTAAATAAACTATTTTGTTCGATTATAGTACGTTGAATACTATTTATCTGTTTTGGTTTTATATAATAAAGAAGACAAATCAATGACAATGAATATTCGATCTCTTCTGACGTCACTCCATTACAGTTTACATTGACCAGAGTGTACGTGTACAGCTAAAAAATGAATCAGGTGCCACAGTAACTAGCAAAAATCTGTTTACTCAATTTTCATTTAAACTGTATATTTTGAAAAACGTTGTTACCTTTAGCGTAGACAGTTGTTACCTTTAGTGTTAACCTGAAAAGGTGTTACCTTTAGCGTTAGCGTGTTACCTTAAGCTTTAGCGTTAGCGTTGTTACCTTTAGTTGTTACCTTTAGCGTTAGCGTTGTTACCTTTTGCGGAAGAGATGATTGTTACATTTAGCGGAAGTTGTCACCTTAAACGGAATTGTTACCGTTGGCGTTGTTACAATGTATATGCTTATGATGTTGACGAACTTTAATCTATAATGTATATTTCTTACTGTCGATTAAAAGTTTGTATTATGTTGTGTTTCTTTTTAGTGTGTGCGTGCATGTGAGTGTCTTCTACTGCACCGCCTACTTAATGTAATGCATATAGAGAAGTAGTATACAAGTTGAACAGGAAATGCAGCAATCACGGACCACATACAGTCAACAAAAACACGCACAGAAACGAAAAAAAGTTACAAAGATTAATAAAAGGCAACATACGATATCACAAACACACCATGGTTGACAATAGTGCTACCGCCTTGGAACAATTAGTAGAACAAATGCGTGGGTTTTAACCATGTTCTAGGGTGTTTTGTATTAATTTGATCCATAAGGGTTTTATTTCCCGATGTTTAGAATTAATAGCTCTCGCCATTCTTCGTTTTCTAAGCCTCGCCTAATAAACTTGATAGTAAAAGGCACTGACATAATATTCTATTTATCATGTAGATTATCCACATTTTTTGTATGAATTACTATTATTACCTACTTCTCAGAATGTTACACTTATCGGGGACGCCGTCATGTTGTTGTTTTTTGTTTGTTTTATGACGTCAGGCAATGTTACTTGCATGACGTCAGATAACGTTACGTACAATAAACTCCGAGGGATTCCGCATTGATTTGCTCTATTGGTCAACTTGCCTAATAAAGCAAAATTTAATAGGTCACCCCTTTATTAGGCAGAAAAGTGCATATTTGCATGATAAATAGAAATATGATATTAATGACTAATGGTGTTTCCTATGTGATCTCCATCTGGATCTCCTGTATGAATTTTAGAAACTGTAACATTTGTATATTTGCAGATGGTTATTGCTAACCTTACAGAGAGAGGGGTAATGTAATAACATGTTTGTTTTAAACAGATCAGTTTCTTATTTCTAAAAGTCTTTACCCTTTAGAAATCTGCGGCAAGATATAATGTAAATTATGACATATCTTAAGTACACTATTAAGTACTCGAAATTCAATCAATATCTCCTTAATTTATTTGTATAACACGGTAATGTATATAATAGTATGTGTTTGGGACTAATTTAAAAACAAAGATTTGCAAAAGACCAGATGATTTTAAACTATAGAAGGACGGATTATAAAGTTATCGGAACGTGTTGCGTTTTAAAGTCGTTCAGTGTACTCATTGAGTTGGCAGATTTAGGTAGACGTCAAATCTGTTCGGTCATCTTCACAATCAAAGAGGAAAGCATAGTGGCGAACTGTAAATGGGTCCACCACTAAACATGCAGTGCGTTGCACAATGATAGGGTCATGACCTCTTTTGATAAACTGTTTAACAAGTTTAATAAAGATTGTATGAAAGTGATTATGAACAAGGAGTTTTTTATATATTGAAAATTACTAGTTGATCATAGATAGAATATGTTTTTAATTATTTTGATTACGTTTTCATTCAATTCCTTCATTAGGTTTTGTTCAGTTCAATACCATTTAATATTTATATTATGCTGGTATAAATTATCCATATATCTTATACAGTGATGCAACGCAGTCGCATATTTTAGGAGGTTTTGACCTGTAAATTTAGGTCAGCATGCTGCTACGAGCGACTAGAAACACATTAATCAAATATTCTTCCTGGTAGAAAAACATTGGGGCTTTAAGAATCAGTTTCAAAATGAAATATGGTGGAGGAGTGGAGTGACGATTTTCAATCTGTGATAAAGTAACAAAAGATTATTTGAACAAATAATACTTCAAATATTCTGACCCGTTTTTTCCTTAAGAATAGTTATAGTTATCAAATAACTTGCGGTTTGGGAGTTTAATAAATCATCATTCGATCTTTTGCGTTTAACTCGGAGTACATCGGAATTGTCTCGTCGATTTCCTTAACAGATAAGAATACCAGATTACGGAAATTGACGAGAAATTCACTTTTACGGTGTCGTACCGAAACAACATATACAAACATAGCACAGCATCATACGACAACTTTATATTGGCAGCTACAATAATAAATATCCCTTATGAGGCTGTTTTGTAGTTATGTATTAAATTCCTTGGATACAAGTGATATGATGCTGTGGCACAGCCTCGCATCATATTTCGTTATCCATCTCGTCTAATAAACTCAATATTAAACAGGCACTCATGTAAGATTCTCGATATACATGACCATCTTTATGTTATAATTATATTGCCTAATAATGCTACATAGTTTGTTAAAGGATATAACCCGCCGGGTATTTCAGCTTACAATGTCCCGTTTAATGTAGATAACAATAATGTACGAGCGAGGTTTGTGTACCCTGGCATCTGGTTTAAACTCTCCGCGGCTATTTTGCTACTGACCGTTCTAAGTAAGGCGTTACCCGTTTTGTCGACCCTTTTACGTTTATGTTGATTGTGGTTTGTTAATTGTATATTTCGACCTACTGTTAAAACCAAGAGTATAACGTAATACCTGTGAAATAATATAATAAAATAATGTATCAAACGCATATCTTCAATAAGTATGATCACCAATCTTTTTATTTATCGTTTGTGTTGTACATATTGTAAAAAACAATAACATATTTATTTAGGACAATGTATGCTATATCAATCAAAATGTCATTAAAAGTGGCATTTCGGAGAAACCTGTCGTTCTTGTAGACGTTGATGTGTTGATCGCCTAACAATGCTTACAGAGGCTCAGCAAAATACTGTTATGTTCTATAAAATATTGGTTTGTTCAATACCATAACTATACATGTATATCTTTGTTTTATCGATATTGATACACATTTTTGTTTATATTTGGAAAGGTTAACATGGTCATAGCATCTGGTTTACTAACGTTTACTGACGTTTCTTATTATATGTTATAGCATTGTTGTTATTCAAAACATTATCTATTTCAAAGATTCAGAGAATGTGTATGCAGAAACAATTCCTTCGAATTTAAATGAACACGTCTATTCCGATCTCAGTAGAGACCCAAGTAAAGTTTGAAATATAATTGTTTAAAAAAAAAATGTAGATGCATCTAAGCCATTTCGTCGTGTTACTCACTACATATCAGTTTGAAGTACTTACTAATACTAACGTCCAGATATCAACTAAGGTAAATCAACTGTATAGATACTTAACCAGTTGGAACCCTCATGCCCCCTTTCAACGGCATAAGCGGAATTCAACTTCAAAGCCACCTATATTGGGCATATATAAAGCCTGTGAATTTTATACCCTTAAAAGTATACAGTTTCTCTAAGAACGCAAATAGTATGGGAGACTTTTGGAGTGTTAGCATATGCATAACACAATGCAATAATCAATTTCGAGGCGCTGCTTGCAAAGGGATCCCATTTTCAGTATTTATTTGTGTACGATTACAATAAGCTTACTCTACAAGAAATGTCAGGGCGTATAAACATGTCATACATAATGCAATGATCCAGTTTGTGAAGTTATGTTAGCAACTCTACTGGCGATGTAAGGGCATGTGTACATGTTGTATATGCACAACGTAATGTTACTAGACATTTATGATTTACATATTAATTATTATGGATACAAGCTCTTCGGCAAATTCCATATCCATATAATCAATTCTTATTATATACTTTCCAGTGGAATAGTGGATTTCATGATTAAAATAAAACCTTATAGTTTCATTGTTTATATTTCACATGTGAAATACCGAAAATGACGTAACGCTGCTGTTGACGTTGTTGACGTTATTGACGTCATTGTTTTGGCGCAGTATGTTTTTTTGTATAAGTTTCAAGGTTGTGAGTATATAACAAATACAATATTTGTTAGTTTGTCGTGAATGAATGTGAAGTGAGGAAGTGAATTTCGGAATGAGGAAACTCGCATATTTTCACTCGTCCTAAAGCACTCTCTCTTTTCAATGAAAACAAATCCTATATTCATTCCCAACCAACACATATCCTCCATAATACTTGATAGTATGATCCTTTCTACAATTACATATTAATATATGTTATATCAATAGAAAGACACGTTATACAATCGTTGCAAATATACCCAATACAAAATATATTCATTTTAGGAAATAATTTCACTTTGTTGAGACTCGCATCAACGAGTATGCTGTGTACCGCTAGAAATAAGTAAAATTTAAGTAAACCATACAACGTCATTATCACACAACGTTGTCAATTTGTAAAGTTAATTGTCGCCTGAAAATGCTTCTTGCAATACTCATATATAAAATTTACTTTTGCAATAAAGAAACTGAATATTGAATATGACGAATATCGTTTTAACAATATTAACGGCCGTCAGAATAAAAATAACAAGATTGTCTTGAAGGCATTAGTGAGCAATGTCGGTTTCAAGATAAATCACTTTTATAAATGATTTGAGATTGTCCTTGAAATATCAAATGAATCATATATATGTGTATCAAAAACGTGATATTGTTTCCCGTTTTAATTTCAGAAAATTAAATAGAAATACTGGATTCAAAGACAGATTACGAAAATGTGAAAAAATTGCAAATAAATAAAAAAGCAAATACATTCAAATCTAAATATAAACAATGCCAATATTTAACAAAAAACATACGAATCAAAGCATATTCAAAGGAAACAAAAAAATAATTATTATTATTGGTTTAAAAGCCCGAGGTTTTACAATACTACACGGACCAGCAAATATTACAACTATTGATTTGTATTCGAGTCGACTTCTTACAACCGAAACACAGCACTACAGTGTGCGTGCCATTAAAGGGAGATCCTTTGGAAGCAACACACATAAACAAGAGAGAAAAGTAGTCGACTCGATTTCATTGCGTCTGACAATGAGAGATAATAAAAGGTGCAACAAATATAACGCCCTCTAGCACCAGTCTGAAGGTAATATAAGGTGCAACACGTATAACGACCTCTAGCACCAGTCTAAAGGTAATATAAGATGCAACACATATAACGCCCTCTAGCACCAGTCTAAAGGTAATATAAGGTGCAACACATATAACGCCCTCTAGCACCAGTCTAAAGGTAATATAAGATGCAACACATATAACGCCTTCTAGCACCAGTCTAAAGGTAATATAAGGTGCAACACATATAACGCCCTCTAGCACCAGTCTTAAGGTAATATAAGATGCAACACATATAACGCCCTCTAGCACCAGTGTAAAGGTAATATAAGGTGCAACACATATAACGCCCTCTAGCACCAGGCTAAAGCGGTATTCTAAAACCACGAAAATAAGGCATAGTGCAAACTGTTTAACTTCGTGTTTACATAAGTATATACAAAATAACTGCTGTAAACAAAAGAGTTGCCCCAGCACACTACCTGTTTTTTTCTTAAGGATACAGGTTAGGAATGGTTCATAGTTTTACTTATTGGGTATCTTCATCTGTATTTGGTGTAGTTTGCAAAGTGTAATTCATTCTATTGATTGGATTGTGCAATTATAAAGCTTACAAATACGTTGTCTACTATCCATGTATTGGATGACAATGTAAGCTATGATACGGTTGAAATATGGCATCATTTGATTCTTGTGTACTTGTATGCCGGTGACAATGTTTATCTTTTAAACGGCGTCGGAAGCGGCGAATTGGTTGATTATTTTAACACTCCCTATGTGCATGGTGAAACATACTATTTGTTGTTGTTACATTGAACAATATATTAATCGAGGTTAATAATTGAATGTATTGGGCTCCTAATGTGCACTGCTATGTGTGCTATATGCAAACACTTGTGTTAGACGATTAGAAGGAGTCCAGTTATGTCATATTACGTTATGTCGGTGTACATCCCACAATCTTACTAAGAGTGAATGTGGTTTATTTGGGCTAGCAAACCACTGAAGCTTAGCAATGGCATGTAGGTTAGAAACGTCATGTACCTATGTTCATATTGTTTCAGAAGTCTAGTTGTTTCGTTTAAGTGTATATGGTTTTATTGAGAGCCCTCTTAAAATGACTAAGCAATATACAAGTGGAGTTCAAATTATTACGTAACACTTCCATTTTGAAACTGAATCAAATATCTTGACATTCTCGCCGAATATTTTTATTGTATTGTCAAGTCTAATGATTCCTTCGATATAAAACATTATGTGCTTTATAATGGTGCTGCATCCGTATTTTTGTAAAAGGGTAGAGAATGGTGTTTTGAAGTAAAGATCTTCAATTAAAAAAATAACTACAATACAAATCAAAAATATATCCTTGTAAATTGTAGTTTAATGTTATAGTATGCTGATATGTCCTTGTCTGCAATATGCGTTTGTTAGCTATTTGTCGGTCTTCACGATTTCAGTGAAAATTAACATGAAATTCGACTTTGAAAATGATTAAATGTATGAATTTGTTTAGTTCAAAACATCAGCGGCATGCATTGTTATGATTTTCTCCTCAATAAAAAATACCTTTCATTACTTTCTTATAAGACAAGTAAGAAAAAATTTATAACTTAAGATTTAATTTTAACTTTTGATACAACATGTATATGGTTGTCTTAAAATTAAACATATCATCATGTTTATATTGCAAACACAGTTTTAAACAATTATGATATGCATTTAGTGGAATTATTTGGTTTAACGTAAATGTCTACGGCAATAGGAACATTTAAAATTGGAAAATAGTATGCACCTAATTCAAAATTTAATTTAAAGCGAATCGCGTGTAATTGCAGATTATTTTTAAATGCATACGTTCTAAGTGACAATTTCACATAATTAAAACAAGTATTTTTATGATTATCACTTCCGCTGGAAAATAACATGTTAAACAAAAGTGTTACTTTATAAGTTGCACAACTCTTGTATTCGTATAATTATGTATTTAATTAATATCTAGCTGTTCGTATTATCATTTGCTTACGTATTGCTTGTATCTTTGTTTGTTAATTTACTGTTTGACTGTGGTATATACCCTTACCAGTAATATATAAGTTAAATATATAATGTGTGCATGATTCCTTATGTAGTGTGTTCATGTATCACATGTACAAATTAATTCGTTAGTACTAAATAGTGTCATGTTATGACGGTTAGTATGTTAAAACTTGTGATAAATTATTCCATATTAAAGTCTTCTTAGTAACAATCCCAGTTTATTTGGTGCAACTTTCCTGTTCGACTTTTATATATACTTGTACACAGTCGTTTATTTACATGTAGTTTCGGTCGACGACCATATCTTTCTGTTAATATTGGTAATGCCAGATACTATAATATTACGATTGGCATAACGTTCAGTTGTGAGTTTGTGTTCTTTCTGTATGTTCTTACAGTATTGTCATTTTGACAGTTGTTTACATCATTAGATAGTGTCTCAAACATTACATTTCTTTCTGATTCAGATGATCATGCATTTTACGTTATGATACAATCACTTTCACTTGAATAACAAACATCAGCTATTCTGTAGAACGGAAACTTACGTGTCCTACTTTCTCAAGACCAGTCATATACTCTGTACAAACATCAACTACTCTGTAGAACGGAAACTTACGTATCGTATTTCTCAAGACTAGTCATATACTCTGTACAAACATCAACTACTCTGTAGAACGGAAACTTACGTATCGTATTTCTCAAGACCAGTCATATACTCTGTACAAACATCAACTATTCTGTAGAACGGAAACTTACGCATCCTACTTTCTCAAGACTAGTCATATACTCTGTACAAACATCAACTACTCTGTAGAACGGAAACTTACGTATCGTATTTCTCAAGACTAGTCATATATTTTGTACAAACATCAACTACTCTGTAGAACGGAAACTTACGCATCCTACTTTCTCAAGACCAGTCATATACTCTGTACAAACATCAACTACTCTGTAGAACGGAAACTTACGTATCGTATTTCTCAAGACTAGTCATATACTCTGTACAAACATCAACTATTCTGTAGAACGGAAACTTACGCATCCTATTTTCTCAAGACCAGTCATATACTCTGTACAAACATCAACTACTCTGTAGAACGGAAACTTACGTATCGTATTTCTCAAGACCAGTCATATACTCTGTACAAACATCAACTATTCTGTAGAACGGAAACTTACGCATCCTACTTTCTCAAGACTAGTCATATACTCTGTACAAACATCAACTACTCTGTAGAACGGAAACTTACGTATCGTATTTCTCAAGACTAGTCATATATTTTGTACAAACATCAACTACTCTGTAGAACGGAAACTTACGCATCCTACTTTCTCAAGACCAGTCATATACTCTGTACAAACATCAACTTCTCTGTAGAACGGAAACTTACGTATCGTATTTCTCAAGACTAGTCATATACTCTGTACACACATCAACTATTCTGTAGAACGGAAACTTACGCATCCTATTTTCTCAAGACCAGCCATATACTCTGTACAAACATCAACTACTCTGTAGAACGGAAACTTACGTATCGTATTTCTCAAGACTAATCATATACTCTGTACAAACATCAACTACTCTGTAGAACGGAAACTTACGCATCCTACTTTCTCAAGACCAGTCATATACTCTGTACAAACATTAACTACTCTGTAGAACGGAAACTTACGCATCCTACTTTCTCAAGACCAGTCATATACTCTGTACAAACATCAACTACTCTGTAGAACGGAAACTTACGTATCGTATTTCTCAAGACCAGTCATATACTCTGTACAAACATCAACTATTCTGTAGAACGGAAACTTACGCATCCTACTTTCTCAAGACCAGTCATATACTCTGTACAAACATCAACTACTTTGTAGAACGGAAACTTACGTATCGTATTTCTCAAGACTAGTCATATACTTTGTACAAACATCAACTACTCTGTAGAACGGAAACTTACGTATCCTACTTTCTCAAGACCAGTCATATACTCCGTACAAACATCAACTACTCTGTAGAACGGAAACTTACGTATCGTATTTCTCAAGATCAGTCATATACTCTGTACAAACATCAACTATTCTGTAGAACGGAAACTTACGTATCGTATTTCTCAAGACTAGTCATATACTCTGTACAAACATCAACTACTCTGTAGAACGGAAACTTACGTATCGTATTTCTCAAGACCAGTTATATACTCTGTACAAACATCAACTACTCTGTAGAACGGAAACTTACGTATCGTATTTCTCAAGACTAGTCATATACTCTGTACAAACATCAACTACTCTGTAGAACGGAAACTTACGTATCGTATTTCTCAAGACCAGTCATATACTCTGTACAAACATCAACTACTCTGTAGAACGGAAACTTACGTATCGTATTTCTCAAGACTAGTCATATACTCTGTACAAACATCAACTACTCTGTAGAACGGAAACTTACGTATCGTACTTCTCAAGACTAGTCATATACTCTGTACAAACATCAACTACTCTGTAGAACGGTAACTTACGTATCGTATTTCTCAAGACCAGTCATATACTCTGTACAAACATCAACTACTCTGTAGAACGGAAACTTACGTATCGTATTTCTCAAGACTAGTCATATACTCTGTACAAACATCAACTACTCTGTAGAACGGAAACTTACGCATCCTACTTTCTCAAGACCAGTCATATACTCTGTACAAACATCAACTACTCTGTAGAACGGAAACTTACGTATCGTATTTCTCAAGACCAGTCATATACTCTGTACAAACATCAACTATTCTGTAGAACGGAAACTTACGTATCGTATTTCTCAAGACCAGTCATATACTCTGTACAAACATCAACTATTCTGTAGAACGGAAACTTACGCATCCTACTTTCTCAAGACCAGTCATATACTCTGTACAAACATCAACTACTCTGTAGAACGGAAACTTACGTATCGTATTTCTCAAGACTAGTCATATACTCTGTACAAACATCAACTATTCTGTAGAACGGAAACTTACGTATCGTATTTCTCAAGACCAGTCATATACTCTGTACAAACATCAACTACTCTGTAGAACGGAAACTTACGCATCCTACTTTCTCAAGACCAGTCATATACCCTGTACAAACATCAACTATTCTGTAGAACGGAAACTTACGCATCCTACTTTCTCAAGACCAGTCATATACTCTGTACAAACATCAACTACTCTGTAGAACGGAAACTTACGTATCGTATTTCTCAAGACCAGTCATATACTCTGTACAAACATCACTTACTCTGTAGAACGGAAACTTACGCATCCTACTTTCTCAAGACCAGTCATATACTCTGTACAAACATCAACTATTCTGTAGAACGGAAATTTACGTATCGTACTGTCTCAAGACTAGTCATACACTCTGTACAAACATCAACTATTCTGTAGAACGGAAACTTACGTATCCTACTTTCTCAAGACCAATCATATATTCTGTACAAACATCATCTATTACGCATCACCAGTCATATACTCTGCGTATTATTCTTTGTTCTGGCATATGTTGTTATTCTGCATAATCGCTGTTTGGTTCTTCATTACTCTCCAGTGGAGGAGACATTTGAGATGTAGTGGTTACTCCTAGAAAATATCGTTCTGTTCTGGTTAAAACAGTTTATATTTCACTATAATAATTTTGATCACATATACCAGAAAAATATAATAATACTGGCTCAATAACAGATTCAACCTTTATTGTTTAAACACTGAAAGTCATTCCAACAGCATATACTCACTTAATATGTATTATATAGCAACCAATAATATATACAAAGAGCCTTTGTTTTATGATATAAACAAAAACATACCTGTACTATGGTTTTGTGATTCCGTGTCACTGTCCTAAGATATATTCAGAAATACTTGATGACATCATTATGTTTGTCTTCCCATGTTTAATGTTGGGAATTCCCCAGTTTGTATGAATGCGTGTTTTTACGCGGGACAGATTTAAAAAGTTCTTTCTTGATGGCAGTTTTCAATGAATTTGACTTAAATAAACATTGTTTAAATTTGATATTTGTCATATTGTGTTCTATTTTGATGTAAGGATCATTAATAGAGTAACTAGATCTGGACGCTTTATCACCTTTCGTTACTGCCAGATCTGGATCTCATGTCAACTCGAATTTTTGTATATCTACTTGGGTGATCTAAACTTCCGGAACAAACGTTTGATATAAACGTCGAACAGAAAATATTGCATTCACACAAAACGATCACTTAAAACAAGTTGATGAACATAAAAGCAATTTCAAGATAAAATAGAAGCAAGGAATGCTACAAACCTAAAATAGTTGACTATAGAGACACAGCCTCTGAACGGCCAATGGATAAACATCATTAGAAACACCTCAGGATAAATCCAGAATTGAACAACCACACAGTTGCAACCCAAGAGAAAATCAATATTGGGTACGACCAGAAATGCCGAGGGACAAAGTTTCATGCAATAACCACCGCTTTTAGGGTTTCAGAAGGTTCAGTTAGGGAGTCCCACGAGGTTTTTCGGTAATTTAAAAGTGAAAGTTAAGAGTAAAGTTAAGACTGACTGTAAAGGGATCAATTACCAAACATGAATTGCGCTGTAATACTAAAAGGTATCCTTTCCTGACGAATTTCCTGATTAATTGTGTAAAGTGGTCAGGAAATCCGTCAGACCCCTTTAATTTCCGAAGTTTATAGATCACATCTCCAAAGAATAACGGTGGTGACATTATTTGTCGCAGAAATTCTTTTAGGTTGGTGTTGTACTTTTCCAGCAGGTTTTCGTTGCGGCGATAGAAATTTGAGAAAATCTGGTTTTAGGGTAGTACTACACCAAACTACACTCTTACCCTAAACAGTCGTATACTAGCTGAATAAGAAATGTAGATTACCAGAACACACGCCAAACAAACAATTACAATAAAAATATAAACAAAGTACGCGACACCACAAACATAATAGTCATTGGCAAATCTGTCGATGGGGTTTAAACGAAATTCTATTGTGCACCAGAATTCTTAATAGAGATGGAATGAAAGGTACAGAAGTAAGCGGCCTTGTTTGCCACTTACTGTTCCAATGCGATACAAAGCAAGTACTCGTGGATATGGAAGAAGCAATAGCAACAAGTAAATAAATCAAGGTACGACACGACAGGACTGGAGACAAACTTCAAACGTTACCTCCCCGGATTTAGGTTGACGTCATCAAAGAATCCAAGATATGTCCGTCCATCGCACAATCAAAGAGGATAGCGTCGGGTGTAAATGGGTCAACCACCAAGCATGCAGTGCGTTGCAATATGATTGTCATAACCTCTTTTGATAAACATTTTACCAAGTTTATTCTCTTGTTGTTCTGACTTCTGCCAAGTCATTGTCATCCCAGTAAAACGGGACAGTGTAAATAAAGAACTCCCAGCTATATCCTCTATCAAACTCGGCAGACTTAATATGCAATATAAGTACAGCAAAACGATGGCCATATATGTATGAATCTACACAAGTCATTGAAAACCACACAGCAAGTACACAATGACTTGGCAAAAGCCAGAGCAACAAGAGTACAAACCGTTTAAGGTACCTCTTTTAAAAGTAATTTTCTATTTTTAACAATAAGATGCAATATATATATATTATTAATAGCTTCTGTTCTTTCTAACTCCGTTTTATCATTCCTCTAACACATTATTTGTCTCAAACTAGTTTCTGTGCGAGTCTTTCATTACAAAATGTGAGCATACACTTTGCACGGAATACACTTAAGTAATTAAGTGTTTCTTTCAAGCGGGTTCATATTGTCCGAGATCAATAACTGGTGGATGGGACTTGAAGATCAATTATACCAAAGGCCGTAGATCTGCGGTTTTGATGTAATTCAAGTACCAAACACCAGGTTTTGATATCATGATATCGCACAATATAAACCAGTGGGAAATAGTTTATTTCTTATCTGAAATGTTTTTATGCATTTAATACGCACAGTTTCGAGAGATTGAAAATAATACAAACAAAATCTTACAACTTACATTGTATGCACATCTCTCAACACCAAACGAAAGAAATCTGCAGTTTCATCCTGTTTGAATGTAACGTTGCTTTAGAATAACGTAATCGTTGTTTGGCATGTTTTCTGAC
Organism: Cyrtodaria siliqua; assembly: GCA_037043455.1. Lineage (NCBI taxonomy): Eukaryota > Metazoa > Mollusca > Bivalvia > Adapedonta > Hiatellidae > Cyrtodaria > Cyrtodaria siliqua. The sequence goes on from JAWPHD010012413.1 coordinate 28,634, forward strand.
GTTTAAAGTCTTTAAAAATCTGAACTCAATATTAAAAATGCCAAATTTGAGCCATCCCGGAGATGATATGAATATGACGGTGAACATGGAACCTTCGATGCGGTATTTACACACCATTCCATGACCAGCGGCGTATGGTCATAGTTTCTAACAAACCGCTTTGCCCTAAACGAGAAAACAATGGGTGAAATAAACAAAATGTTATTTAGCTGGGAGCAGAGGTTATGAAGCCTGCGTATCACAGATAACAGTCAAAATACTAAATAAATTAAAAAGCAGGCAACACAATTATCTTAAGGGTGATTAAACAATACTCAGAACCTTTAAAGGCTGGAGTAGTGGAACCAACTATTCGAAATTCAATTTAGAAACCAAATGCATTTCAGAATGTGCCACCGATATATGTAAATATCGGGCTCAGCGATTTCCAAAGATCGGAATGAATAATAGTTCTGATTACAAAGTACGGGGAGAGTTTTTGCCGCCGCCACACTGCACAGGCAAAGCTACCGTGATATATAAAAAAGTATGAAAAGAGCAGTTTGGAAATCGTCGAACACTATAAATACAAACATTATTGCAGTCTCGGTTTGATTGAGACTGTTCATGAACGGTAGTGAAAAGACCTTGCAACCGTTCACGCCTTCTAGCCCCGCGTTGAGCAAAACTCATTATTTAAAATGCCAATAGTACATAAATTTGAGCGATCCCGAAGATGGTATGCATATGTCGGTGAACATGGAACCTTCAATGAGGTATTTTCAAATCATTCCATGGCCAGCGGCGTAATGGACCCAGTTTCTAACAAAACGCGTCGCGCTAAACGAGAAAACAACGGGAGAAATAAACAAGATGGAATATAGCTCGGAGAAGAGGTTATGAAGCCTGCGTATCGCAGGTAACAGTCAAAATACTAAATAAATTAAAAAGCAGGCAACATATCCTAAAGGTGATTAAACAATACTCAGAACCCTTAAAAGCAGGAGTAGTTTAACCACCTATTCGAAATTCAAGAAAGAAACCAAAAGTATTTGAAAATGTATCACCGATATGTGTAAATTCGGGCTCAGCGATCTCCAAAGATATGAATGAATAATAATTCAGATTGAAGGCACGAAGAGATGTTTTACCGCCGCCACACTACACAGGCAACGCTACTGTGATATATTAAACGTATGAAAAGAGAAACTTGGAAATCATCGAACACAATAAATACAAAACATATTGTAGTCTCGGTTTAATTGAGACTGTTCATGAACGGTAGTAAAAGACATTTAATCACAAAAATGAAATCAAGTTACATTAATTGAATCCAACTTTTATCCAATATAAAAGTCGAACAGGAAATGTAGCATCCAAAGCCCACAGTCTATAAAATCAAGATATGACATCACGAACATAAAATGATTGACAATAGGACTATCGCCTTGAACCTGTCAGTGGCTAAACAAACTGATGGTAGTTTAAACCAGGTTCTAGTATGCACCAAACCTCGCTTTTACCATATTGTCAACCCATTAAATCAGTACAATGTAAATAAATATACCACTGCCAGGATATATTCTCTAAGAAGCAGTAGTAATAAACAAGTAAAGGTACGATAATACACGATTGAAGACAAACATCAAAAGTTACCGTCCTTTCATGATTTAGACGTATACGGTCCACAATATGTCCGGTCATCGCACAATCAAAGAGGAATTCATTTTGCGAACTGTAAATGGGTCAACCACATGCAGTGTGTTGCAAAAGGGTCGTAACTTCTTTTGATAAACTGTTGAACAATTGTAATAAATGTTGTATGAAAGTGATCATGACCAAGGATCTTACGAATATGGAAATTACCTCATCACTGACGTCAAGTTGAAATAGTCCTTGTATCAGAAGATTTATTAAATTAATTTCATATTTTGAAAAAAATATCAGGATTACGATATTAAACTTTTAAAACATGTTTTAGAGGTTTAAAGAAGCGGTTTGTATTTCTTCTTTTTTTTTCTTCTTTTTTTTTTGTTATTTCGCAAGTTACGGATAGTGAAGTCCTCAACTCGACTACAAGCTCTAGAAAAGGAACTAGCTGAGAAACAAAGATCGCATAAGAAGCTGCTCGGGGAACATCCACGTCAAAGTCGTCTAGAAAAATGAATTAGTTGAGAAACAAAGATCCCATAAGAAGCTGATCGGGGAACATCCACGTCTAAGCTCTACTAGAACAAGGAACCTGTTGAGAAACAAAGATCCCGTAAGAAGCTGCTCGGGGAACATCCACGTCTAAGTGGAGATATTTATAAATATCAAAATTGAAATCTTCTCTCGTCATAGATTTTGCTATATGTATTTCTCTATATTCATTAGAGAGATGTAATTCAAGAAAAGAAGCGACATTATTAGAAATATTAGCTTAAGTTTGCTGAGTTGCATTTCTTTAGGATAGACAGTATTAACCATTGTAGAAACGAAAGAGCTGTCAATGATTAATATGTCATCCAAACACCGCACGGTAATGTCTAAGGCTCTATTTTCATCTCCCTGAATGAATTGCTGGTGAAAGACTCAACATGAAATCTCTTTTATATCAAAACAAAGAGGTGACAGATCATACCCATAGGAATACTAACAACTCTCTATAAACGGTAGTGTCCATGCCTCGCGAAACTATTATCTAATAGGCAGGTAAGTCCATATAGTGTAATATTATACCTCATCTGCATATTTCCTTATTTTCGCAATGTGACTTCATGCGGTCACTATTCTGCGATAGTGACCGGCCCCGGTACGAGAGCTATAATTCCGGACGTGTGAAAAAAACGACGTCAAATTAAAATTAAACATTCAACGTATGGTTTTCATTTGTTGGTCAGATTCGGTATAATATAACAAATAATGTATGGTGCGTCGACCCATATGCAAGTTTATGGACTTCATAGTTCATCTACTTGCATATGGACCTAAGCAGCATAAATTATTTGTTAATGAAATAAAAAAAATATGCCGCGGTACTTGTTTTCGATGGAGAAATGGGGCATTATATGCATGGATTCTACATTTTTTCAAATAGTACATATTCACCAAGTCGGTACTAGTCTTGTTCATGTTTAGGTTAATGCTGGATCACCCAATTATAAGACCGTTTCGATCAATTAAATTAACTTAAATTATCGTAGACAAATGTAAATATGAAAATAAGCAACAATTTGATTTATCCCTCTGCTTTATAAATTATATCTGTAAAATTAATTCAATTGTTACTTTGAAGAATGCGGATATTTTAATCATTCATAAGCTAAGGTACCCATATAGTCGTAACAAATATAATGGCCTATCGTTTTACCCGATAATCTCATATTTCATTCTATTATTAGAAAAAGGTAAAGGTGTATTCAAAGTATGTACAGTGCTACAGTGTATTATTCATATATTATACGCTATCTGTACATACATCATTTTGAAACACCGTAATACTAGCGTCAGTCTGAAATATATTTACCACAGTTATTAATTCAGGAAGTTTAAAATTTTACAATATTTAACATAACATAACCGTGATTTATTTTAGTAAGATATACGGACAAAAAGTGAAATAAGCATTGCTAAAGGAGTTCATGTATTCAGTGTTATGTAAGGATATTTAGCAGGTATGTAAATTGTTTTTTTTTCTATTTAAATTTCGATTTATAAGGTAATAACGTACTGTAGAATTTGAGCGTTATATGTATGTTTATTAAATCATCTACACAACTACCTGAGCAAAGAATGTAATGGACGTTTATTTTGTATACTAAAAACAAATCAAAGTACTAAAAGTACTGAGAGGCGTAGGTTGGTCGAAGAGGATTTACTATCTAGATCCTTAGACGATTAAGTCATGTTGAAGGGGCGTACCAGAAGCAGAATGCGTTGTTTTTGTTTTGTTATATTTTTTATTTGAAACACAATTATGCTATTATGTGAAGAAGCCTGCCAACATTTTTATTATGACAATATTATCAAATGTGAAATGTATTGTAAACTGCAAGAAATCCTTGTTGGTGCAGATGCTCGACTTTCAATGTCTAGTCGCTTTATTGATGAACTAAATTCAAGGAGATAATTCAATATAACACATATTGGGCAAGATACAAGAACATACAACAGAGCTATATATAAGCTTTTTGATCAGTTCGGAATTTCCCCATTGGTATATATTTAAATGCATAGTTCATGATAAATAAAACGATAAAATTGTGTGACATTGTTTTGGGGTGGGATTCCACTAATATTGTATAGCATGACACAAAATGTAACTCATTAAATAATCTTTATAATAAGATTTATACAAGGTGACTAGGTGGTCCTTCAACAACCCGTGCATTGTTCAATTTGCTTTGGTTGTTATATTATTTGACAATTTCGATTACTTTATTGGTACCCATGATTTTGGTTTTAACTGGGTATTTTGACAGTTTTAAATGAGTATTTAAGCTGATTATCTGTAGCTCTGCATACAAAGTTTTAAAGAGACACATGGCACTCGTGAAATGGTTATCAAACATTGAAATAAGCATGTATCCAGTATCATGTTGAAATGGAACCTGCTTTCATATAAATATATTTTTGATTGATTTTTCGGTTTTTGTCGTCTTTAACAATATCTGTAAATATATTATTTTTGCAATGTTATCAACTGTTAATACTATACCATGTAATTGCTTTATATTATTCCTATAACTAGATATATCACTGAAGGTGATAAATACCCCCCTCCTAACACATTTTTTAGTAAGATCAAGGGCAATAACTATGCATGGTATTGTATGGTATTGAGTGAGCCGCACCAAAATTGTGTCACTTATTCTTCATGTTTAGCTAGTCTTTTCTTTGTTGTATTGAGGGCAGCTCAAAGTAGCCGGTCAACTTACCACAGTAGGAGGGCACAATCACCCGACTATAAAGGAAAGCCCTGCACCTAAAGACCGAAATGTTCGTGAAGGGGAATACTGCATATTGAAGCTAGATATATTTTTTACAAATATTTCTTTTAAAAATTATTATTTATTTATTTATTTATTTATTTATTGATTTATTTATTTATTCATTCATTCATTTATTTATTTATTTATTTATTTATTTATTTATTTATTTATTTATTTATTTATTTATTTTATTTATTTATTTATTTATTTATTTATTTATTTATTTATTTATTTATTTATTTATTGATTGATTGATTGATTGATTGATTGATTGATTTATTTATTTATTTATTTTTTATTAATTGGTTTTATTTTTGTTTGTTTTTTTATTGAAATAAAACATTATATCACAATATACATCTTAAAGGGTGTCATAAAACCTTTAAGTACAAATAGAAAAAAATGCAAACGGAATACAAACTGAGAAAAATATCTGCAATGAATTTGATCTCAAATGCGTGAAAGGCAATTTTTAAAGCGATTTCCAGTAACCCCACCTATCAGAATAGCATAAAAACCAGGTACAACAACTTTTTTAAATCCTGTCCTTGTGGACATAATGGGTGTGTGTTACTGTTACAAAATAATATAACACCCATATTAACTACTATTATGAGTTATTGACACTGGTGGCAAACAGTCAATTCTCCCTATCTTAGAAAATGAATTGATGTATACAGGTTTTACGACGGGCACCGTCATCGTGGATTTCGTTCTAGCTTTGACAGTGGCTATCATTACAATAATTATGTTTTAACATTCCGCATACTTTCGATGTGAAACGAATCATTTATAAATTGTTTATAAATCAAAGAATCACATTAAACGGAATACTGGATTTAAAAATAACAACCTATTAGTCAAAATGTTGAAGCAAGTTTTCTAGCCGATCAGCTTACCACAGTAGGAGAGCGTATTACCCGCCTACTGGCTATAAAGAAAGGCCCTGCACCTATAGACCGAAATGTTCGTAAAGTGGAGGTAACCTAGATCGTCGTTAATTTTAGTTCATCTGCCACATTCAGAAATGGGGAATACATTAACAAGCTAGTTGTTATTATCTGGTACTCGGCTTTACTTTAGTAATTCAGTACAAGAAAAATTATTGCACAGCCACAAGTCGACACAGACAATTTGCATTAAAAAGAATTAACCAAACATTACAGAGAAAAAGCAGAATGCAGCAAATAATTATAGTAGTGCACATTATCATACACTTCTTCGATATTACTGGACTGTATTGTGCCTATACCATTAGGATATCCTTTTGGTTTAATTGGTGGAGGGACTATAAACCTTAATTTAAAGGAAGTTATTTAATGAAAAGAAATCACGAGAGATTATGCTTAACACTTAACAAACAGCCAAGAAAATGTGCTGTACAGTATTTTTTAATTATATCGTACATGTCTATTAAAGTTACAAGTCCAACGCGCTATTCACTGAGCCACGTCAGCCGTCGTAAAGAGAAAAGAAAACTTGGAAACATATACAAGATTAATGTTTGACATGGTGAGCTCCACACACACACACACACACACACACACACCTCACGACCCAAAGGTGTTTACTGCAATAATTTCGAAATAACTAAATAACGACAAATGACAGAAATCCGCCACCAAAGATAACGTTATTTTTAACTTGCACAAACACGTGAATGTTAGTGTACGAGGCTGTAAATCGTAAATGTATCTTGTATGACAAATAAAGCAATGAAAGGGTCGCATACAATTAAAACATTTTTTTTAACTAAAGCTAAAAACAATCCTCTGCGACTTAAAAACTAAAATGTAACTATTACAATTTATGTTATGTACACTTGTCGCACTTACCTCAAAGGCGGCGAAACGTATTTTAGGGCTGATAAATTTTGTTATAATTATCTGTGCATCTCTATTTGGAGCTCTCGTGAAGTTTGACTGCACACATTTAATAGATTGAATTTAATTAATTAATATTGAATGACGTTTAAGCCGTGTTTGATTAGGTAAAATAAAACCACGTTCAGATTTATCTCTATTGCATATATCGAAGGGTCAACCCAAGACTATCGTAACCGTAAATATTAATAACGAAGGGGATACGATAGTCTTGCGCTGAGCCCTAGATATACACTTACAATAATTACCGCATGACATATTACGATTTTTAACACACATATTTAGTCTAAAACGTAATATTATTTACAGCAATCAAGAACACGCAACTGTAAATCTCTCCTACATGTCCTAAAAGTATCGTGGGACAAACATATAACCCCGCAAATTAAAAATCAATTTAATACTGCCTTTTACTATTTTCGATTATGTCGAAATCCAAAAACAAATTCGACGTAGTTCTAAATCGTTAGGTAAGTTAATTGTTTAATCTGCTTTTCAACCGTTTCTGATCACGTGTTGTATACATGTATTATAGTTAAATGATTATGGCATCATTAATTCTTTTAAATCTACATTTAAGTGTTTGTTTTAAATGCTAAGTTGTTTTACAGAAATAAAAGTATTAAACTCTGAATATCACGCATGCGTGATTTAAGCTTAATTGCATGGTATGTCAGACGCTGTGCCAAAGTTCCAAACTGTTGCAAGTGTTGAATTCAGTATAAAGTCGTTCAAGAGTGGAATGGTTACCGTTAATCAGTGTGCCTTCTTTTGTGTAGTCATTTAAGGCATACGCTTATCTCGAAAAGTGAAATATCAAATAAGAGAAAGATATAAAAGTCGGACAGGGAAAGTAGCATTCAATGACGACAGTCAACCACAAAACACAAAAAAGTAATAAAAAATGCAAGCGACACAAACACAAAAGGGTAGACAATAGGGTTTCCGCCTTGGAACGGTCAGTGGCTAGGCCACTAGGGGTTTAAACCAGATTCTAGGGTGCACCAAACCTCACACTTACCCTATTGTCATCCCAATTAAACGGGACAGTGTAAATAAAGAAATCCCCACCATGAAATATTCTCTAACCAACAAGGCAGCGTTAAAAGGCAATATAAGTAAAACACCTAGATGCTCGTGTATATATAAATACAAAACAAAAGCCTAGAAAGCCACAATGAATGTACTTGATAACTTGGCAGAAGCCAGAGGAACAAGAGAATAAACCACTGAGGGCACGACAAGAAACCTATAAAACAGCATTTTACATTTTACATTTATCATCCGATAGTATGTACATTTTAAACAGCAGATACAGCATAAGAGACTTCAACATTTTATTAAATAATAATACGCATGCTGTCTATACGATTTAAACCGTCAGTGCGCACTTCCTTGTTTGTCTACTATTCTTCATCCTTTCTGGGAGTAACATCTCATCACATTTTGTAAAATGTTATTATAGGGTCTGCGTGTGCATCTCTCAGCTGGTTATGCAGACGCATTATTCTGGTTATTGCTTCTGTAAGTAGAACGCTCGTGATAGTACGCCCTGTGACGGGTGCGCGCTTGCATATCTTCATTACGTCATTATGCTATTTCCACTTTTTGTTCCCATTGCCTACTTCGCAGTTCAGTATATATTTTTGTTTTGTCAGTGTTTGGTTTCTTTGCGTATGTACCTTGCTTTATTTATTATAATAAGCCGAAATTGCTGAATGAATTTTGTGTATCGTTCGTATATATATATAAATTAGATAGGTGCATTACCGATGTGCGTTAGATATGTTGGTTTGAATGAAAAGTCATTTTAATATGCCAGATAATATTACCTTACATCTCATACATGTAGTGTTAACATTTAATTGAAAGAAACCTAAGGAGTTTACTGAACTTGAAACGCTTGGGTAATTGTTTGTTCAAAATATCATCTTTCGTCAAATTTCAGTCTGTATATACCTGTGTAAATCTTGTATAATACAGGAAGTGGTAGAAAAAAAAGCTTTAGAATGAAAATCAAATATAATTATAGTGATTATACTTGTGTTTTAGAGGTAAACACATAGCTGAAGGATTAATTTTCCAGTGGTGTATCGGACAAGTATTGTTTTGCTTAACTATTTAAACTTAGAATATAACATAATATCACACGCATATGATGTAGGGTCAGTTTTATTGGGATGACAATAAGTAAGCTGGTGCGGAAACAGGATATGATATTAGGGGTGGGGACACTTTTAAAAGACAACTAATAACCAAAACATACACACAAGCACGTTTTCAGTTATCGCATCTTTAAAAAAAAGAAGTTCAGTCATCTCAACTAAAATTTTCATATTTTCGAGGGGAATTCGCACCGTGTACCCTTCCAGCCCCAACCACCTCTTGATCCGCCCACGGGTAGGCGTGAGGTTTGGTGCACCATAGAAACTGATTTAAACTTCCAGCGGCCTTTCTACCATTGACAATTGAGAGTCTGTATTCCTATTGTCAAGCAGATAGTGTAAGTTGTGATGTTGCATGCGTTGATTTTTATTCAATTTGTAATTGTTGGTTTTTTTTATTGAGGGGTTTTGGTTGAATGTGTTCTACATTAAACATTATCTGCTAAGATGACGTAAAACACCATTCAGTCCTACAGATATGCCCATAATACCAGGCATTTCCCTTTCCTGTGCTCATCATCAGGTATAATTAGTATAACATTTAACAGATGGCTTATGACTGACCATTATAAATTGCTCCACAAGGTACCTAGTTTAGTCCTCTACTACCAGTACTGTACTACAGATCAAATTCATCTTATTAGGCAGACAGTTTAGGTAATTCACCAAAAACTGCAAGATAATGCAAGTTTATTGAAAAACATGTTTGATAATTTGCTTTGAAAACATTAAACTGATTTAAATGAATGAATGCATGAATGAGAATGAACTATGATTATATTATTATAGTATATTATATTATATTATTATATCAGAAAGATTTTAAGTAATACTACACTGGTTTACTTGAGCGAGAGAGAGAGAGAGAGAGAGAGAGAGAGAGAGAGAGAGAGATCAACTGAAAACCCATTCAAAACTGTTTGAGAAATGCTAGTACTACAATATGTTATATGCAACAAGACGCGACGCTGCCAAAGCGGGGTTATAACAATATCATGTTCTAAAGCGATATGTGTTATTTTCGTTATTTCAAAGTTAAACAAAATGCGCTGCAAAAATACATAGATACGTAGAATAACAAGGCGGGGTATTCCTCACCGTCAGTGATATTATTAACACTATATTCAAAGTAAAGATTTCCATGCGCCTGTTAAACGGCACGCCTGAGTTTTAAAAAAATCAAGATTGCCGTGTGTCCCTTTGTATAAAAAAACATACTAGTTTGGGTGTTATTTCATACTTTACCTACTATTAACTAGTTTCTACTATTATTTGTTCAAAACTAGAATGTAAAGTGTTTTTCCCATATTTATTGGTGTTGATGCCTTATTATTTTTAAATAGAACATTAAGAAATGAATTTAAAGTGTATTACAACAGTGAATATGTCTTGTAAATTAAATTGATGAATACTCCGCCTTGTTATTCTAATGTACGTATCTATGTATATAGTCATAAAACTGACTGTATATCAAGTCAATATAGAAAAAGTATAAACAAGTGAGATTCATTGAAACCATTGATTAAATATGTTATGTTATAGGCAATAGCTCTATTTTGTATTCATAATTAATTAAAAATAGTCTTTAATATGTTATACATTTTATTCATTAAATTTCATACATTAAACCGGTATTGTGATTTTCTTTATACATGCAGTTTTACAAACCACAAACTTGCCACCTGTTGTTGTCTCCACAGTGCAACCTGATATCTTTGATCATCGTTGCTCAGTGCTGTGTTTATTAACAAGTACTTAACAAATGGACCCTGCTGAGTATGTAACAGTAAATGAATGTTTAATAACACGACCTGGCTGAGTAACTTTCCTGGGCATTTCTGTAGGACTGCATTGAAACAAACAAACAAAACAAACACGTAAGCAGGTTTGTTATTAGAATGTCCTGGTAGCATAATAGGGAAAGTTCTTTTTTTCAACAATGCTACACCCTTCGATTCCTCGTCGGCATGTTATTCAGCTTGCTTACACAAATACCACTATTACAATGAACGTTGGATTTGTTTCGTATTCGATGTAAAATAAATAGTCAGTTGATAACAAAGGCCAAATGTTTCTCGCATTTTTGCGGCATTTTCCTTTGAATAATTCCGTAATCTAAACTACCGTAACAGAACACCTTTTCCATGTTCTAACTGAATACTGGCATCGCACTTCTTTCAGCATGCTCGCTCCTTTTGTAATGCGTTAATTTCCTTCAAATGAACAAGGTCTGCTTGCATAACTTGTTTTACACACTCTCTTTCAAAGTAAAAATATCGGTTGAAAGGGGCTCTTTAAAAGTGGCTCTAAAGATAAATGCGATTTGTACAACAAACGCGATAAAAAAAAGTTATAGGAGATATCAACTGATAATAGTCCATGGGGCACACACAAGGGTCGTAATATAAGAATAATCTCAACTTCGTCTCCATGATTTAACATAATGACCCATGTTGTGTTACAACTCGGTATTTACCTCGTTCTAGTCCTATAACGATTACTTACAATATCCTTACTTACAATATCATAGAATAGCAATCAATTTGTATATTGATTATTTGAATATAAATACCAACGTTAGTACGCTTTGTAAATTTAATTTGAACTAGAAAATGTGTCCATGGTACACGGATGCCTCGTTGTAGAGCTGTCAGTCACCTTAAATTCAGTAAAGTGTGGATTTCAAAGTCGTTTCAGAACACGTTGATACCATCAACTTCGTTAGCAGTCAAAATTATGTCAAGGTCATTGATATTAAATTATTATGTGTAATAGCATATAGCTGGCATGTAGGTGTGTTATAAAGAATTAAAGCTGTAAGGGTTTAGCTCGTAATGACCTTAATACTAATCTTTGAATGTTAAACACTAATGTAAATAACTATGTGCGAAAAGTTGCTCAAGGTCATTCACATTGACTTATTTGGTAGGAACATGCCGCTAAATAAAAACTGATAAAAGATTACTGTAGAATAGCTACATGCAAGCCGTAGGTCAATGTTAGTAAGCTTTTCCTACATTTCATTAGAATATACTTCTGTCATGTTTGAACTATTGACTCTTCTGGAGTCAGAGAAATATACTTAAGCAAAAACGTGGATGTTAAAAGTGAATGTGAACTAAAATGTCAATTAACGGAGTGCGAAAAGTAGTTGAAGGTGATTCATATTGACCTTCCTTGTTAGGAACTGCATTGTCGTGTTATGGGTAAAATGTAACAAAAAAGGAACCCAAACCAGCAACAACTATTTTTAAAATCTAATCAACAAATTTAAAATACTACAATATAAAAATCACTTACAGGAAATAATAAAATGGATCCAGTATTACTTTAAAATCCGATGAACGAATAAAATCCAAATAATATTGACAAGTGTCCCTTAAATCTAAAGTGTTAATGTCTTTTTAATCAAAGCCGCCATTTTGTCCCTTTAATCCAACTTCACTTCAATTGTTTCCTGGTTTATTTATTCACAATAGTTCAAATATCGAAATAATCCAATGTCACTTTTATTATAGAACGGCACAATCATTTTTATCCTCTCACAATATACTTTTAATTCACAACATCCAATATATTTATAATTCGTAACGTCCAATATTTTCACTTGATAGGTAAATTCTCTATCCAAATACTGACCCAGATGCTCAGCTCTAAATAATGAACACTGAAACAAACAACAAACCCAAAAGTCTGTATTTATACTGTCATAGAATATCATAGAACTTTTAGAATATTCCAGTCAGAACAAGTTATTTTTAAATAACTTTAACAGTCAAATGATGCCTCATAGAAGATCATAGAAGCTTTAGAATAACATTGAATACGTCATATGATGTATCACATGATGCAAACAATATTTAAGACATTACTAGAATATAAACTATGGTTGTCAATTAAAACATTCTGGCTAAAATTCAACAGTACACAACTCAGCTATTTATATATGTGCTATCAATACAAACAGTTTGACAGCTAAATCAATAAGGATGCACCCAGACAACACAAAATTACTTAATGTAATATTTATAGCATGATTTTTCGAGTATATGCGATTTATACTGCTTCTCAAGGGTCGAAAAAAATATGCTATAAATGTTTTGTACATAGCCATTTATCCAACTATGCGCGTGTAAAATTGGGTAGACCATGTATAACTGCCGAATCTGTCATTCATAGCACGGCGGAAATATACCGGCAGGTATAGCACGGTTTACGCTCAGACCTTCAGGTATATGAAAATAATATATAAGCAAGAACAAACAAAAACTATTAGAGCTATGGTACAAAAATTATATACATAATGGCAATAGTCAGTGTCGTGGACCTCTATTATATCCATAAAACATGTAACCCGGTGCATATACGCGACCAGTAAGTGCTCGTTACATGATAATTATATGCACGGATATTAACATTCATATGATACTTTCTGTCGAAAAAAACAAACAAAAACAGTAACGTTTAATTTCGAATAAACTTCATTTTACAAGAAGACACAAGTACAGCACGATTTGAAATTTGTCTTCATAAAACATGCATATTATTCTGTAGTGGTTTCTCTTGCACTCTTTTATCATTATCAATCTTCCAAAGAGCGTTAATGCTGATACCAAAACGACAATAAACTAATATAAATATAAGAATTGGTATGCAATTATTCGGCGTTAATGCGGTTTTAAAAGCCGGTAGTGGATGGCAACTTGACAATTTAGTTAAGGTTCCAATTAAAAGCGGTGCAGCATAATCAACACTTATTAATAAATTATAACAATTTGCTTTGAACTTTTCGAATACTCGTACGTATTAATTACATTTTCAAAATTTAAGTTTATTTTAAATATGCAGAAAAAACTAACGCGACCCTTGAAGTGTAAAAAAGAAGCAGCGTGCAAGTGCGTGTTGTCATTGTTATTCGGTTAGGTATTACTTGACTTCTGTAATATGATAGGAATTTTTGTTCAACTTTTAAAATAAAAAAACACTAACACAGTGTGCTCGATGCAATCCCTATATTAGTGTTACAATAAGTGCAAATAATACCGGCTGTAACGTTCTTTCGATTTTGTATAGTGTACATTTATTTTGCTCACTGTATAAATCAGCACATTTTGTTGGGATGAAATGACGGGTGATCGTGACTTAGTTTCTTTGTTTTGTTTTTCATGTTTTATAATAATTCAACAAGGGAGTAGATGCTAAAGATTACACGCAATATATATCAGTTGGACTAAAATCGGTGATACCCTACAATATGGTGAGCATACGGACGTTAACGATACCTGCGGTGTGTATGATTGTCACAGGCAGTATGGCTGTTGCTCTGGATTGGCACTTTATAGGTAATTTCAAGCCGACTACTAACAGCTGTTTATGTATTTATATGTACAAAAGTGTGTATCAGAAATGTTAAACAAGATGTATTAACTCTATAGAATTATACTAGTAACATGAGAGACAATAGATTATACGCAAATATATATGTAATATGAGTACGCGTATTGATGTGTCAACTGTTAAATGGCGATATGTATAATCCGCTGAAGTGAGCGTGTCTATAATCGGAAAAAGTAGGAGGTTTAGAGTTAAATCAGTAAATCGTTATACACACTACTCGTACATAGTCATCAAGATGTATTAGTCTTTTCTAACGTACATTCAATAAAAGCTATAGCCTTAAGTTTGTAATATATTTCTTTTTTATTTACTCTATATCAAGTTGCATTAGCCTATACAGACATATTGTATGCTAATTTGTGTTTTTACATTGTTCAGTACAATACTAAATTATATTGGATGAGTACCCAGCAGACATAATCCATATTTAATTGGACGAAGCGAGTCCAATTGAATTCAGTATTGTACTTAACACTTTTAAATGACCTCTTTATTTCACCTCTATAATTCCAACCAAGCGTTTAATTTGTAGTTTCTAGCGACATTACTTTTTAAATCCAACATTTGTAGTGTTTGAATGTTTATTTTTGGAGATAAAATCTTCAGTTTCTTTTTCCGTCAACAATATAATGAACACCAGTAAGGGAGATAAATCGTGATGACTCATTGACTTTAACTGTTAGAGTTCAAAATACGGGATATGTTGTTGTAGTTTTTTTGAATCCACATCTACTGAAAATAGATTTTGGGACTCTAGATACCAGATGGAGTACAATATGAAATTAATATACCGTTTTTGTATTTAAACAACTGTTTTGAGTACAATAGTGAAAATATAGGATTGTCACATGGTTAAAAAGACAGGAAGAGATTGGTTAGACTTATAGAGGTGTCAATAATGTGCAGTATTTGAACATTTCAGTATCTAGATCTGCCAGTACTAAATATAAGTATAGTGCTTATATTCACAGAGCCAAATATTGCATTAAACAAAACCACGACTCAATCGTCAACACAGCATGGCGGTGTTTCAAATCGAGCTGTTGATGGAAACAGTAACGCAAATTATGGTCAGGGAAGTTGTACTCACACATCTGAATCTGGAGCAAGCGCGTGGTGGTCTGTATATCTTGATGGAAACTACAACGTATCGGGAATAATTATCTCTAACCGAGACGAGTGTAAGTAAAGTGACTGCTTTACGATGAAAGTATCGTCACTTTTAATGTTAACTTTGTTCTCAGACTTTATATAACATCGATTCTAATAATTATTGAAGATATTAATAATAGATCAATGAAATAATTAATATGATAATTATATAACATTTCTTGCAAAGATTTGCCGAGATTTCTGAGGGACGGAAAAGTGATAATAACTAAGGGGGAACAATACCCGCTAATTCTAGCTTGTGTTATATACTTTTAATAGGAATATTGCGCAGTTGGTTAAGGTGCCGTCTACTATATGTCTACTGACTTGAAGATTCAGTGTTCTAGCCCCATATAAGACAACATTTATTTAACACCATGTTATGTTAAATTATTGCAAATATGTTAAACGAAACTACTACGGACTAATCTGATTGGCTCCTACCATTATGCATGTGAATACTCTGTAAACATTAGTTATGCGTATGTTTTGAAGGGTATATGTACAAACCAAATGGCACCGCATCATCGTGTGAATTAATGGAGCTTAGGGGTCAAGCCGGACCATGAAACACATTTGTAAATTATGTAGAGAGGATAACATGCGTTTTCTAAATACGAATATATTAAACTAGCTTTTAAATAATTACAAATACCTATCAGATATAATTAAATATTTTACATATGAAGTCTTTAAATAAACTCCAATAAGTAATAGATAGAGTCTGGTCTCAGCGAGTTGGCTTATTTAAACACCGAGATGGGCGTAGCCCATCGAGGTGTTTAAATAACCAACGAGCTGAGACAGACTCTATCTTTTTTGTAGCATGGTGTACCTAGTAACACTGTGACGTCATAGTGACCGTACTCTAAATTCCAATATCCGGTAGTTGTAGTACGGTGTAGCCACGCCCCTTTAGTTATCCTAAATTAAACGATTTATTGCTCTGCATTCATCAAAGGAAATGTCACCGACCATGCTACAATAAACAGTTGTTGATGAAACTATTACGATGTTGTATTTAATTGTTAAAAAATATTGATCTGAAGTAACATACACGTCTTGGCAATCTCTCGAGCTGAATAACTATAAGAAACATGCTTTAGATTTATTTACTAACAAATCGGTTTAACAGAATATTAAAGTATACTAATTGTGTGTGATAACTGTATTACGAGGTATAATATGACACCTTCGTCCATTATGTTTGTCTCACTATAACTATGTCTTCTAATAGTTAGTATGTTTATTTATTGAACCTAAATCGCACGGGGTATTATTGCACGGTTTTGGTTGACTTATGCAATGTGCCAGTCAAATGCGATGAACGGACAATTCAGATTAGAATATAAAAAGAAATACTTGTACACAAATTCACGAATATGGAATTTCTTCTTTGTTTGTATTACACTAAGAAAAAACAATGTTAACACTACAGCGCACTTTGTTTCAGTTAAATACAGACTCAGAGGTTTCAAGGTAATAGGTCAGACTGCCAACAGTACCAGCGTTGTACTTTATGATGATAGTCAGGCTAATCCTCCGAGATACATTGACTCAGTTATTCCTATCCAACTTGATGATGCGCGGTTGTTTTCTTCTATAAAAGTAACGATACCGGGCTTTCCGCTTACTCTTTGTGAAGTTCAAATATTTGCAGGTAAGTTCCTTTAAACTATATTATTGCCAAATACAAATAAGTGAAGCAGATTTATATGAACAGTAGAATAATGTCGAATTGTGCACCTTTAATAAATGGTTAATATTTTATTAGTCATTCACAACAATTCTTGAGCATTTCTCTCAAACATCATTCTTCACACACACACACACACACACACAAACACACACACATAGTAATATAGTTATTGTTGTTGTCAAACAATTTGACAAACGACTGATGCCATTACAACATTAAGATGTACAAGTACTATACATACATAATGATAATGATAACAGATCGTTTACTATGATACGTAAACGAATATAAAACTCAAAGAAAAACGTTCAAAAACATGTTGTGAAATAAAACGGGTAAATACATCTGCCTGAGATATTGAGGAGTTTTCACAACACTGGGCATAACATGGGCATCTACAACTTTAGGTCCATTTAAAAGATTTGCATAGATCAATTAATAATCTACTGCTTACAACATTCATTCATTGTATACTCCATATCAGAGTCTCAGTTACTGCTTGTCTAGTACTTTTATGTTGTATACTTTATCACAAGCATGTCAACCACCAACTGCTATCCCCAATGTCAAATACAGTCCAGTCCTGGATGGTTATGGTGTCGGTTCAATGATAACAGCGACCTGTGACAATGGATACACATTATACGGGAGTAACCAAATGACATGCCAGAGAAACGGATCATGGATTGCAGAACATAAATGTATCGACAATAGTTGCAATAATCCGAATGACTTAATCAACGGTAAATACATATTTAATGGGGTTATCTATGCGTCAGGAAAGCGGATGTTGGGAGACGTCATTACTGTAGTTTGTCATAGCGGATATAAACTAACATCAGGCCCGATTCAAAGAACATGTACTTTGTATGAGGACTTATTACCTAACATGTACGTAGCATGGAACGGCACGTCTCCTACATGTAGCTTAATAACGTGTTCGTGGCCTGCAACATTTACTGGCGGAAATTATGAAGCACAACATCAAATCACTGACGAAAACAGTGTACCATATGGTACAATTCTACATGCCACATGTGAGAACGATTTGTTCAAGTTTACTGGAGACGAAAACAGGACATGCGGAGATAACAGTATCTGGAGTGGAGCAACACCGTCATGTGGTAAGATATACTTATGCAACTTTTTAAAAAAGGTCAGTGTTTGGTTATCAAATAACTTAAACAATAGAAGCAATATTAGATTACTACAGTTATCTAAAACATTTAGATAATCTTCCTATGCATACTGATTGTTTCCACCAGAGCTGAGACCAACTGATAATATATTAAACATTAAATAATTTCGATATTTAATGAAACGTCTTTTCTTAACAGAAACACAATATAGGTAGTACGACAGGTACTTAGATATTATCTCGATTTAACGTTGCAAATCATAAAGGTCACAATTTTTAACACTCTTTTTATAAAAAGAAATGGACCAGAGATGATAATTGATGTTAAACAATGTAATAGGCGTCGTAATGTTACAGTTCATATACTATTGGAAATATATGTTTGTATGACTTCGTAATGTTACAGTTCATATACTATTAAAAATATATGTTTGTATGACTTCAACAGCCAAAACGTTATTAAACTCGGGAAAAAAATTGACAGAGAAATTATCATGTAATCGATCTAGGGGTCAGTGTTAAAATCGTCAATTGTTTTAATTATAAATAAGACACAATGCATATCGTCATTGTGAAATTTATATATCACTGGACTGAAGAACTGGTAAACAACTTACACAGGAACACCGATTTCAATTTGAACGAAAAGTGATAAAGAATATTGTAAAATACCCAAGAGTATAAGTGTACAATAGTATGCATTGAATTCGTGGATATACGCCGTTATTTTACAGTTCTGCAAGTTTTTAGTAATACCTACATGAGTTGTGATATCATGTCTCTTAAATTTGATCTCGAAGTTAAAATCGTTATCTGGATACATTTACTAAGATTGATTTTAACAGATGAATTGGTTTTAAATTAGTTTTTAGATCTACTGACTTGTAAAGCCAAATGAGATTTTGCAGTATGAATGTGTCATCAATCGTTCGTCCGTGGTTCGTGTGTGAACTGTTTCCTTGGTTCTTGCGTCTTGTGGGCATGATAGATCCCTGAATTTTCATCCAATCCTAATTTAATGTGACTTGACTTGACGGAACATGTATATCTCTAAGATCACAAACAACATCTAGAACCGGCTCGATCCAACGACATATATCGGTATTAAATTATTTAAAATACGAAAAAAGCACCTATAGAAACCACAGCACACAAACGGAATGGCAACGTAGATACTCATTGCACAACAAACTAATTCAAATAAGCTAGTTAAATTGTCAAAATTAAATTTGAAATATAGCATGTCTTTTGAGCATATATTCGGAAATATATGTATATAATATACAATCTGTTCAAATATTACACTTATTGGTTGTCCCGTTTTCTCACAGTAGCCAATTTTATCTCATAGCGCACACGCTTCGAGTTTCGCACTGTTTGAAGACAGGTAAGTGTCACGTGATCCTGTGACGTCATTGGTACCAAACGATTAGCGGTGTCGCATTGAGTTGTATAGTATTGTCTATGTAGGATTACGTTTTATGGTACGTGTTAAAAATGCCGTGTGCTGTAGCTGGGTGTCAAAGTGTGCATAAAAAAGGACAATCTAATAACATCAGTTTCTTTCGTTTTCCTAATCAGGTTAATAATAGATTAAGATTTGAAGTGTGGTTGGACCGCTGTCGACGAAAATCGCCCGTCGCGTCAAAAAAATGGGAACCTTTGAAAGACGCGCGAGTCTGTAGTAAACACTTTAAGTTGGATTCGTGGGAAGTCCATCCTTTGGTTTCATTTTCATTGAATTTGGAGGACAAACGGCCATGCAGATTAAAAACAACAGCGATACCAACAATATTTTCTTACAAAAATGAGAAGTGCCTAACCCCGCCGTCTCCGAGCAAGTTTTATTTGCCGATTCGACCGGCGTTGAGGAAGAAATTATTAAATGAGGTAGGATAGAAGTTTTTGTTCAGTTATCTTAGCAATTCCTCGGGTATGTGTATGATAAATTGTAGAAAGGTATATAGTCTTAGATCTGTACATCGTGATTGTTTAGCTGTTGAATTAGATGCATGCGTCTTACGTGAACGGCGCTAATATAATGTAGCTGTCTTTTTCAAAAGATTGCTAAAAAGGTTTAGCATATAAATGTAAACGAATTCGGTGAAATAAACACTGTGTCGTTGTTTCAATATATATTTTGTAGTATTTTTTTTTTTTTTTTTTTTTAAATTATACACCTTCTTCTTCCAATAGTGTTATAGATTTATATAGAGTTATATATCGGTCTCTGGATTTGAAAATAATGACAAAATGTTTCATGGATGTCTATTAAAAGGCAGAAAATTGATAATGTTACTAGCTATTATATTAGTTCCGTAATGTTGCATGGCAA
The DNA here is from genome assembly GCA_037043455.1 of Cyrtodaria siliqua. Classification (NCBI taxonomy): domain Eukaryota; kingdom Metazoa; phylum Mollusca; class Bivalvia; order Adapedonta; family Hiatellidae; genus Cyrtodaria; species Cyrtodaria siliqua. The sequence goes on from JAWPHD010012413.1 coordinate 49,355, forward strand.
AACAACAACAATAACGGCTTTTACCTCATGCAGTAAGTAAACTAAGTGCTTTACAAGCATATATATATACTTTATATTCTAAATCAAAAATTTGATCTGTTAGGTCTGTTTTTTCGATCTCTACATGTACATAATACATAATGTCGTGCTCATAATACATTTGACTATATTATTTAGATCATAGTATTTTTTGCTTTTCGTGCGCGATGAACTAGTTTCTCACGCATCATATATCCGTCTTGTGCAATACGCGGCTCGCCGCGGCGGTATTGCACCGCTCACGGCATTGCAATATACAGGAAATGAAGGCATATCATAAAACTACGTTTCCCTAAAAGGTGCGTGCTTTTGTCATATACCGACGTATGTACCCTGATTAGGCTGTACTTCAATAGGGCCCGGCAATAGTTGATTAGTCGGTGTGTGGTATATTGTTAGTTGGGGGCACGTGGAGAAAGCGTGTCATACTGCAAATCCGAATCTCACACACCACTATAGAGTGTTTGGATGCTGTTTCATTTATTTATTTATTTATCAATTATACTTACTAGACTCTAAATATATTTTTTCAATGTCTACTTTTCGTCAAAAATAAAGTCCTTAATCTGACGCTCGTATTAATGTACAAGTATTAGACCATGTTCATTCATTCGGAATATACTGCATTTCGCGCTTAGTGTAAATGTACCGAGATATTGCAGCGTTGCTGGTGACTTACAGTCAGAATTTCGATGAAAACAATGCCAACACGACCAAGCTCTTCATTTGCACATGCACCGCGTTCAACTTCCTCATCGGTTGATAAATATTTTCATCCTCAGGAACGAATTATGGCTCAAAATCGGAAGGTTGCATGTTGTGCAACCGTCTTATCATGGGAATTTCATCTGACTCAGCATCATAGTCGCTTAATTCCGACATTTTCACACACACTATACTGTTTTTTCGTGCTTTCCCTATGTACAAATAGTTTCGTTTTGTTCCCAATGACGTCACTTCCGGTTTTACGAGGAAGAGTTTCTCCCCTTTGATTTTTTTTCAATTTTTTAGCGAAGCCTGTTCGTCTTTTCGGTTTTTATCTTTAAAAACATATTTTCACTAAACATACATCAATAGCATAGTAATCATCGTATTTATAATGATATTTAATAATTAAAACATATCAACAACGGATTTGTTGATTTAGGACAAATTTCATCTTTAATTTATTTTAAAATGAAAGGAATACATGTAATAACTATGTGTACTATCAACATGATCAAGGACTAGTTCTAAAACATGTTAAGACAGATAACAATATCGGACAGGGAAAGCAGCATTCAAGGACGACAGTCAACCACAAAACACAAAACAAACACGCAAACAGACAAACGAGAAGGCAAAAGTAATAAAAAAAGCAAGCGACATCACAAACACAAAAGGGTTGACAATAGGGAACGGTCAGTGGCAACAAAGGTCACTGGGGGTTTAAACCGGTTCTAGGATGCACCAAATCTCACACTTACCTACTGTCATCCCATTAAAACAGGACAGTGTAAATAAAGAAATCCCCGCCATAATGTAATCTCTAACCAACAAGGCAGCATCAATAGGCAATATAAGTAAAACACAAATATGCTCGTTTTAATATAATACAAAAAAACAATAGCCTAGAAGGCCACAATGAAGGTAGTCAATGACTTGGCAGAAGCCAGAGCAACACGAGAATAAACCATTAAGGGCACGACAGAAAAAATCATAGACAAACATCAAACGATACCGTCCCAATGGGCTTTAGGTAGGCGTCATCATAGGGTCCACATCCTGTTCGGTCATCGTACATTTGAAGAGGAAAGCATAGTGGAGAACTGTAAAAGGGTCCACCACCAAGCATGCAGTGCTTTGCAAGTTCAACAAAGATAGTATAAAAGTGAAGTTTGATTAAAACTGGCAGAATAATAACTTAAGTGTTATTTACTGGTTTGAGCAATTGGTCTAGTGGTAGAGCGTTGAACCCATGATCAAAAAGTCGTGGCTTCGATCCCCGCCTTTGCCATATGCATTGTGTTCCTGAGCAAGACACTTTATCTGCATTTGCTAAGTACTGGTTCTACCCAGGAAGGCATCGAGAGTGATTCACATAAGTTCATAGAGCTTTCGTTATAATCGATGTACAATAAATCAGTTTAAACTAAATGTTATCAATTAATATTATCTTGAATGAGTGCTTAAAAATAACGAAAGTGACTTTCTAAGAACTTGACAAATGTAGTATTGTTAATAAAATGTCAACTTTAATTTTAATTTTATATAACTAAGACTAGACAGAAGTTGCATTTCAGTACTGTTATTCATTCTATCTTTGGAGATCGCTGAGCCCGATACTTATATTTAATTATCGGTGGTACTTTTTCATTTCTTTTTGTTTTCTTACTTAATTTTCGATTCAGTGGATCCACTACTCCGGCCGATTAAAGGCTCTGAGTATTGTTTAACCATTTATAGGATATGTTGTCTGCTTTTTAATTTAGTCTTTTGACTGTTACTTGTGATATGCAGGCTTCATAACCGCTGCTCCCAACTAAATTTCATTATGTTTATTTCACTCTTCGGGGCATATAATTTTATTAGATACTGGGACCATACGCCGTACGACATGGGGAAGCAATTAACTCCATGTACACCGCCATATGCATGTCATCTTCGGGATGGTTAAAATGTTGTACCTTTGATTTTATTATTATTCTGCTCAACCCGGGGCTAGATGGCGTGAGCGGTAGCTAGCATATTTCACTACCGCTCATGAACACCGCTGAGGCCCTCTTTGCAAGGCAACATAGTACACAAAAACATATATACACGTTTATAGCAACACAACGGCATTGACAATAAAATGGAAAGAAATGTTTTCACAAAAAACAACATCTATTACTATTCAATAACATGTTTATAAAAACCCAATATTCAGTTAATATATAGTCCTTTTGTTTGAAATAGATTTGACTGACGTGCATGATCTTATAAGCACTTTGTTGCCTAATATAAAACGAAACATTCTTCTTTCTATTTTTAAAAGACTAGTAATGTTTCCTTTCGCCGTTTTTCTCCATTTATTATTGCAAAAATTTAAATTTGGCTGGATGTAAAAGTAACGAATAGAAACAAACAACAGTTTTAAAGATGAATAAATGGCAAGACACGACAACACAAACGTAAAAAGGTTCACAAGATGGATATCGCTTTGGAACGGTCAGTGGCAAAGCAAAAAAGCCGCTGGTGAGTTTAAATCGGGTTCTAGGGAGCACCAACCTATCTTTTACCCAACTGTCATCCCAATAAAACGGGAGAGTGTAAAGAAAGCTATCCCCGCCAGGTTATATACTCTAACAAACAATGTAGCATTAATAGTGAATATAATATAAAAACGATCATGTAAATATGAATATAAAAAACAAATCATAGAAAGCCACAAAGCAAGTACGCAATGACTTGGCAGAAGTCAGAGCGATAAGAGAACAAACCATTAATGGGTACGGCAAGACAAGCTTTAAGAAAAACGTCAGACGCTACCGTCCTTTGAGGATTTAGGTAGACGTCATCATATGGTCCATACTCTGTCCTGTCATTGCACAATCGAAGAGGAAAGCATAGTGGCGAACTGTAAATGTGTTAACCAATAAACATGTTGTACGTTGCAAAATGATAACACTTTTGATAAACTTTTTAAAACGTTTAATAAAGATTGTATGAAAAAAAGAAAGATATAAAGTGGTTATGACCAAGAATCTTACCAAGTTTGTAAATCACATCACCATAGAAGTCAGGTTGTGATAGTCATTGTCGGAGGAGTTTTCTTAAATTACATTTATATTTTATAAGTAGATCGGCGGCCTTTATTGCCACTGACCGTTCCAAGGCGGTAGCCCTATTGTCAACCATTTTGTGTTTGTGATGTCTTATTTGACATTTCATTCATCTTTACATTTGTTCTTTGTTTCTGTGGGTGTTTGTGGTTGACGGTCGTCCTTGAATGCTGCTTTTCCTGTTCGATTTTTATATCTATATTTACGATAATAAAATGTTGTAAAGGTTTTTTGGTAACGGTAGCCCTGATGGAATAGTTTTTAGTAATACACAGATAAACTCGATAGCTCTAGAAAAACGAATAGGTTGAAAAAAATAAGAAGTAGCCAGAGAAACATCCATGTAAGTGAGGATAAGTAACAATATCAAAATGAAATATTGTGTCAAGAATGTTTCTCCATATTCAATAGAGAGATGTAAATTAAGAAAAGAAGCGACATTATCAGAAATATTAGCTTTGTTGAGTTGAAGTTCTTTGGGGTAGATGGTATTAACCATAGTAGAAAAGAAAATATTGTCAATGTTCAATATGTCATCCAGATATCGAGAGGTGTCATTAAAGGCCTCAATAACATGAAATCTCTTTCATAGAAATACAGAAGAAATCAGCGACAAGGGGTGCACAGTTCCTACCCATAGGGTACCAACAATTTATCTATAAACGGTAGTTCCATACCTGACGAAAATAGTATCGAATAGAAAATGAGTGCTACACAAACTTCTTGGTCCGCAGAGTGCCATTAGTAAAAAACGCTTAATATTGTTACACGCCAAAAATATAGTTTTTCTCTCGCGAAAGTTTTTTGAATAAGAGCAATGAGTTTGTCTTGGAAAAAAATGCGTTGGAAAGTCATAAGTATTTATAGATGAAATGACGTGTATTTGGAATTTTATCAAGATCGTCTCCTGATTTTTTTAATGGACCAAAATAAATTAATCCCAGAGTTGTAATAAGCTTTAGCACACTATTATTTAACGTGATCTTTAACGGCAGTAAGACAAGTCAATAGTTTGGAGAGGTTTGTAGTGGTGCAGGCACTAAAATTTAAAATAAATCGGGCCTTATAAGCCTTATAGAAAATAATTATATAGAGGAATGTATTGCTTTATTCTAGATAAAAGCCATATTCGCGTTTATGATATGAGTTACTCTATTTTGTCTTTTAGGGTTAGTCTTCTAATCCGAGCTCATATATAAATGTTTCCTGGTTAAATTAAAACATCTCTGCAATATGCACGATATATCATTTCATTAGTTTTGTTATAATTTTCCTCCAATATAATGCACTGCAATAAAACTTTTGGAAAGGAGAAAAGTAGACTGCAACAGTGAACTAATATTTTAAGGTGTTATTTCATGTGTAATGCAAATGATTATAATACGTGATATCGTTTCTTAAACGAAGCTGTGAAATACGGTTTGTTCTATGACACTCTAATCATTGCTGTTATAATATATCAGTTGCTTTGTGTAATGCACCAAACGTTACCAACGGTCGCTACACAACATATGGGTCGGAACCAAAACCCCAACAGGGACAAAACATCAGCATTATATGTGACGATGGATTTAAGATGAACTCTACAAATACAGAAAGAACTTGTGGTAGTGACCATCAGTGGAATGGAGGAGACGTAGACTGCAACGGTAAGCTGATATTTTAAACTGTTCTTTATCTTAATAAGGGCATTGTTCGACTTTTATATTTATTTTTATTATCACAATAGTGTTGTTTGTGCCGTGTGGCGGCCGTAAAATGTCTCCCGTACATCCAATCAATATTGTTATTTTTACATCCCACAGGGATTGTATGACTTTCATACACTGAATCAGACACTTGTGTTGTGGTTTGGACCCCAATTAACCGCCCGTCTTTATTAATAACGAATCCTTGATACGCAATAACGTAGTATCTCTAATAACTACTTATTGGCATTTATTTCGCTTGTCACAGAATGGTATTACCTTTAAATTTACATGAGTCTTTTAACTAAAACATTTAAAATAAATATTTGCCCCCTTCGGTTACACTCTGCGCCATCTATACAAATACTCTACATTTCTTATATCTAAAATGATATATAGGGTCCTATAGAAACCACAGCGTCCGAACGCAATGGCATCGTAGGTCCGCACTGTACTGCAAACAAGGACTTGAAACTACAATGAAAGAGACAAAAAACAACAGAAAGGGTGGTGAAGACAGGGTTACCGACTTGGAACGGTCAGTAGGCAATAAGGCCTACTGGTTAGCTTAAATCGATTTAATATGCGCACAATCCTCGCTATTATCCTGTCTTCAGCGCCCAAATAGACAAGACAGTGTAAACAAAACTACATCCCACAATGAAAAAGACAAAAAACAACAGAAAGGGTGGTGAAGACAGGGTTACCGACTTGGAACGGTCAGTAGGCAATAAGGCCTACTGGTTAGCTTAAATCGATTTTATATGCGCACAATCCTCGCTATTATCCTGTCTTCAGCGCCCAAATAGACAAGACAGTGTAAACAAAACTACATCCCATCGAAAGGAAATCTCTAACAATAAAGTCCACAGCCATTTGTACGTCTTACACCTTTAAATCTTCATTCGGCAACCTCATTCTATGTTCCTTCCAATAATTTTACCAGGATTTTTAATAACGGGTTAAACATTACTTTAACACCTCTTGGATCACCTGTTTAGATAAAATATCACGTAACGTCTCCATTCAGAGAGTTTCCTTCTATAAGTAAGTGGAATGCTAAGAGGTACATTTGTTGCAATTATTTATCTTGCAAGTCCATCATTAAATCAACTGTTAATAGTAGAACATTTAATATATGTCTAGCTTCAAATGTTGATTAACGTACTTCTCATGTCATTTATCTTTTGACTTGAAATGCACCACGTTGTGGTATACAATATGTTGGACGAACAGGTCGTTCCTTAAAAGTTCGATTCCGTGAACATAAATATGATGCAGGCAATTCCAAAAAGTTAAAGAATTATCTGTACCAACACTTTCATCAGTCGTTTTAGTAATGTCACTGTTCAACCTGTTGAATTTATGATTTACGATAATGATGCAACCAACATTTTTTATAAAAGTTAGACACATAGCAGAACAAAGTGGGTGAAAAACTTGCAGACACCTTCTAAACTGGGCCTTAATGATAATATTTATCAACAAGGAAATATTTCAAATTAGCCTTATATTGACATTTTTGCTATATTTTCCATTCGAAAGCGTAAATCCAGGTCTCATGGTTGTAGACGTAATGGTAACATCAAACGGAAATCGCGTATTACTATGTCAGTCGCTGATTTACATACTATATTTAAACAGTCTGGAAAGCACTCGATGCTTTCTTGTCTCACCTCTTTATCCATTTCTTCAGTAAAGCTGATTGACGAGGAAGTAGACAAAATTTGCATTCGAACAGATCTTTTGTATAGCACTGCTTCCATAATTCAAAGCTATACGCAGCATGTTCTCCGACCCCATATTGAAAAGGAGTCTGATCACGTCAGGCATTTTCTAAAAAATCTTTATCTTAATAAGGGCAATAATTTTATTGATATACCAAGAAATATAAAAAGATCGGACAGGGAAAGTAGCATTCAAGGAGGACAGTCAACCACAAAACGCAAAAACAAACACGCAAACAGACAAACAAGAAGTTAAAAGTAACAATAAATGCAAACGACATCACAAACACAAAAGGGTTGAAAATAGGGCTACCGCCATGGAACGGTCAATGGCAAAGTAGACCACTGGCAAGTATTCTTCGAGATAATCGTGTTGTTGATTCTATTCCTTAATATTTAAAAAATTCCAAAAATCCTATAATTTGTTATAAGTACAAAAACAATTAGAAATATGATTTTCAACTACACCAAAATAGTGTCTGACCTGGATATGGTAGATAACACTCTTAAGGAACACGAGTGACGAAAATCTAAATTTTGTTTTCTAAAGGTCCAAAGTATAGATTGCCATCTGTGATTGATTTTAATGCATGTCGTGGTCAGAACGCCCAATCCATTCAGGATTTTAGTGTTATACTTATGATTTTTCTACATTATATACAAATTTACAACACAATTTTATCAAAGACCAGCTTTTTGCTCTCATTCAAAACACTTTTGCTAAGGAAAATACTAGTTTTGGCCTATAACAATATTAAAGCGTTTTCTGCTATATTTTCCATTCGAAAGCGTAAATCCAGGTCTCATGGTTGTAGACGTAATGGTAACATCAAACGGAAATCGCGTATTACTATGTCAGTCGCTGATTTACATACTATATTTAAACAGTCTGGAAAGCACTCGATGCTTTCTTGTCTCACCTCTTTATCCATTTCTTCAGTAAAGCTGATTGACGAGGAAGTAGACAAAATTTGCATTCGAACAGATCTTTTGTATAGCACTGCTTCCATAATTCAAAGCTATACGCAGCATGTTCTCCGACCCCATATTGAAAAGGAGTCTGATCACGTCAGGCATTTTCTAAAAAATCTTTATCTTAATAAGGACAATAATTTTATTGATATACCAAGAAATATAAAAAGATCGGACAGGGAAAGTAGCATTCAAGGAGGACAGTCAACCACAAAACGCAAAAACAAACACGCAAACAGACAAACAAGAAGTTAAAAGTAACAATAAATGCAAACGACATCACAAACACAAAAGGGTTGAAAATAGGGCTACCGCCTTGGAACGGTCAGTGGCAAAGTAGACCACTGGCAAGTATTCTTCGAGATAATCGTGTTGTTGATTCTATTCCTTAATATTTAAAAAATTCCAAAAATCCTATAATTTGTTATAAGTACAAAAACAATTAGAAATATGATTTTCAACTACACCAAAATAGTGTCTGACCTGGATATAGTAGATAACACTCTTAAGGAACACGAGTGACGAAAATCTAAATTTTGTTTTCTAAAGGTCCAAAGTATAGATTGCCATCTGTGATTGATTTTAATGCATGTCGTGGTCAGAACGCCCAATCCATTCAGGATTTTAGTGTTATACTTATAATTTTTCTACATTATATACAAATTTACAACACAATTTTATCAAAGACCAGCTTTTTGCTCTCATTCAAAACACTTTTGCTAAGGAAAATACTAGTTTTGGCCTATAACAATATTAAAGCGTTTTCTGCTAATGGCAGTTTGGACAATTACACGATGTGGACTTGCCATGAAGTTTGCGAATCACTTATTTTTCTATTAGATAATGCTTTCGTCAGGTATGGAATTACCGTTCATAGACAAATTGTTGGTATCCCTAAGGGTACGAACTGTGCAACCCTTGTAGCACATATGTTTTTAAATTGCTATGAAAGAATTGAATTGAATTGGATTGTATAGTCGCACCAACAGCTAAGGTCATATGGCGACTTTCCAGCTTCCACTGGTGGAGGAAGACCCCAGGTGCTCCTCCGGGCAATTTTCGTGCACAGGCGGGCACCTGGGTAGAACCACCGACGTTCCGCAAGCCAGCTGGATAGTGCTATGAAAGAGATTTCCGTGTTGAGTCATTAACCAGATACCCAGCCAGGTGTTATTGAAGCCTTTAATGACACCTCTCGGTATCTGGATGACATACTGAACATTGACTATCTTTTCTTTTCTACTATGGTTAATAATATATATCCTAAAGAACTTCATCTTAACAAAGCTAGTATTTCCGATACTAACTGCATATTAATTAGTATATGTGATATCTTATCTAAAATGGATCTATATATTATGTTTTCTCTGTGAATCTTTAATCGTTGGTTGTTTTATTATATCAGTTGCCTTGTGTAATGCACCCAACGTTACTAACGGTCACTACAACAGAATTGGGTCTACCTTACAAAACCAATATGAACAGGGACAAAGAATCAACATCATATGTGACGATGGTTTTAAGTTAAACGGTAACAATACAGAAAGAACCTGCGGTACAAACCATCTGTGGAATGGAGGAGACGTAGACTGCAATGGTAAGCTGATACATTTTAATGTTGTTAGATTTACATTTAATATGTGATTCATATGGATTATAATTCGTCATCGTGAAATCACCTATGAAATAATCACCTTTTCTTTTTTTTGCTGTGACTCTTTAATCGTAGCTGTTATCATATATCAGTTTCATTGTTTAATGCATCCGACATTCCTAACGGGCGCTAGGAAATAATTTGATCTACTGTATACGGATTTTAACATGGCGGATGCACAATTTGGCGGTTTTTGAAAATGAATATGTTGGCGGTGATTATATTTGGCGGATCATTGTGATTTCCGCCAAATTAAAAACACAACACTTTTACCTTCTTTTTGTTTCTTTTGATTTTACCTTCAACATGTTCAAGATTTGTCATTTTACTATAAAATGGCGAATTTCGAAATAAGGGAACTGTTCTTTGAATTCTAGTAGGAGTCGAAGTGGTCATAAAATAACTGTGGCACTCACTCATTAGTAAACACGCTTTATACCGGTAGATCCCGATAGTTAAACTGTAATTATATAGAGAGAGAATATATATGCTATTTATGATGGTGAACGTTTTTCACTTTTCCTACATTGTCAATTTGAATAAAAGCCAAACTAGACAAGCTCGATAATTGCTAATAAATTTACAAAGAGCACTGAAGATGTGAATAATTATCATAGTGACGATTTGGTTATATTGTGTTTAGTCACAATGAGTGTAACAACGCATTTATACATGATTTTATATACTGTCAAACTTATATTATGATGATAACAAAACACGGGTTTAAAAATATTAACTAGTGAGTACATGTATTCATTGTTCAAAGCAATTGCCGATTATAGGATTAGATGATAAACAGCAAATCACTGCTTGTATCTGCATTAATTAGTTATCCCCTTTTTTTGCATTTTAGCCATGTACATGGAAATTAAAATCAGTGGCAATTCATTTCTGTTGGTTGTTTGTGATCTTATCAAGCTTCATGGTAGAAGTAATATTGCGGCGGATTTATTTTGGCTTTTCCGACCTTGACCGCCAATATAGCCAAAATAAATCCACCGCCGATATTAATACGTATCGTATACAATACCTTTCAAAACCAGTACGAACAGGGACAACAAATCAACATCATATATAAAGATGGTATACGTTTAGCACTACAAATATAGAAAGAACTTGTGGTACAGACCATCAGAAGAATGGGGAGGTGTAGATTGCAAAGGTAAACTGATAGTTTAAAATGTTATATGTTCAAGACATTTAATATGTGCTGCATATGAACTACAATGTGTCGTATCCTATCGAAAAACAAAGAAATGTAATATGTTGTGTTTTTTTGTGGCACTCTAATCCTTGCTGTTATACACAATTATATCAGTTTCCTTGTGTAATGCGCCCAACGTTATCAACGGGCGGTACGAAATAAAGGGGTCTACCTTGCGAAACCAATACGAACAGGGACAACAAATCAACATCATATGTGAAGATGGCTATGAATTAATCACTACAAATACAAGAAGAACTTGTGGTACAAACCATCAGTGGAAGGGTGGAAACGTAGACTGCAAAGGTAAGCTACCATTTTAACATATTATGTTTACAAGAAATGTAAAATGTGGCACACATTAAGTACAATACGTGTTTAATATCGGCAAAACAATATATTATCGATTTTCCGGAATCTAAAATTAATAAAACATGTTTTAAAGTACAGGTTTTGGCGTAAGTGACGTTTCGCAGATAGCAAATGGTATTTGTACCATAATTCTGACGGTTTTCCTTTGTTCCTGCTTATGATAGTATATGTTTCATAAACGTGAAGACCCATGCAATAAATGCCGGTATGTTTCATGGTATAGCAACAAATTTGGAATTCGACCTTTTACAAAAACAAGAAGACCTATAGTGCAAAACTTGTATAGCTTAATATTTTTGTCGCAAATATTATTGAAACCCAGATATATGACAACGATGGTAATGATTCAAATGTTTCAATATTTGAAGCTTCCCTAAATTCGCAGAAGGTGAAGAGGACGATGATTATAAACTATAACCCCTCCCAACTACCCCTGCCAATCACCCCGTAAACGTCAATGTATTTCCGAGACACAAAACACAAGGTGTAATTTAATGAATCAGATGTTTTGTTTTCACTAATTTTCGCTCTTTTAGTCTATCTCAGACTTGATTTATTCATATAGGCTATGCATTAGATATTTCAATACATTTACCACTTCGACATAAGTCCGGACTCTCAGTCTTGTGTATATACTTGTACGTTATTGTTATCGATATTTGAATCTTCTATCCCGGATATAAATGCATGTAGTAAATGGTATTTAATTACAGAAAACAAGAATGAAGAGTGTTACAAGAGGTTTAGGTGGTGGTCACGATTCTTTTAAAACTATATATTACCGAGAAAGTAGTGATACCCTGTAGCAGACATGTTAATATCAAAACTTCTTGTATAAACAGATCGGTAATTTCAAGCATGCGGACTATCCCGTTTCAATGGTTATTTATACATTACTGAGAAAATAAAGTTAAACATTTTTTAATTGCTAACAATGATTCTATCATCAATAAAATAGTGTAAAAAATGAAAATCTGTACGTTTAGGCTTTCCTCTTAATAACAGTTGTAGAATTATCATTTTGTAAACATGCTATTTTGAAAATTGGAAATAAAATAGTGTTTCAAACTAGTTTTCAAAATACTCAGATCTATTATTATAATAATATTAATAATAATAGCGAGACGTACAGTGCTGTATTTAGTGATGGTATTACTTAATAAATGTACAACAAAAGTTCTCCCTTGACGCTATCATAAATATTAGACATATTAAAACGCATTACATTATTATTTAAAACAACATTATTTTCTCAATATATACACTCAAATCTAGCAGAGATAAAGCATTTTCTTATTATAAATGCAATAATGCTGATGGTTATTTTAAGATAAGAATGTAGGTACATGTATCCCACACAACAACGGTTTGTAATATTGATATGATATTGATAAGTATTGCAATCTAACATTGAATTCAGTATTGCTTTGTAATGTTTTTAAAACTTACAAATACGACGTGAAGCTTATAACTAACTAGCCTATTGTAGACCAATGAGGTATTGGAAAACCAAATTATGTTTATGTCTATTAAATGTGAACAACGCTTTGTACATACTGGTAAACTTTTCAGCAATAAAACTCATATTGGAAACCCATTAATGAGGATAAGCTGCCTATGAAGTAATACTTAGAGTTTCGTTCAATTTTCAGCAATGCAATCCAGCACTGAAGCCCCTAAAGGAGGATCTACTGCCATTATAGGTGGATTAGCAGCCGGAGCAGTAGTACTTATTTTTGTTGGTGTTGCTGCAGGCGTTATGATTTATCGTAGAAGGTAACATATGATTCCAATATCAGTGTATTTGGGAATAATGTATCGTTTATCAAACGGCAAGTTTAAGCTAGTTATTATTATTCGTTACTGACGCAAATGTGGTAATAATGGTGCTCAAGTATATCCTATATCTCCTGGAATTCATCAATGAATAAAATAATCTAGAAAGTTATTAAACACTCCTTAGGTTATCTACAGAACTGTTTCAATCCTATATTTATGGTGTTAATTGGCGTTTATTATCACCGTTTTAAGAATTAATAACCTTAATTGCCATCAGAATATACACCTAGTAGATTAGTACTTAACATACATACTAAAAGTAAGTCACTGTGACGGATATTGACCTTAGTGTTTTTTTAAACTGTATTTATTCAGTGATTTTGCTAAGTTCACGTTCAAGTATCATACACAGCTACATGTACATACATTTGAGTACTAAACTGTTTCCCACATGTATGTGAGAATGTCAAACTTTTCAAAGACGAGCTTATTTCTCTTATTCAAACAACTTTTGCTAGGAAAAATACTACATTCTTGGCTTGTAACAATATTAAAGCGTTTATTACTAACAGCAGTTTGGACAATTACACTATGTGGACTTGCCATAAAGTTTGTGAATCACTTATTTGTCTATTAGATAATATTTTCGTCAGGTATGGAACAACCGTTTATAGACAAATTGTTGGTATCACTAAGGGTACGAATTGTGCAACCCTTGTCGCAGATTTGTTGTTATTGCCATGAAAGAGATTTCATGTTGAGCCTTTCATCAGATACCCAGGCAGATGTTATTGAAGCCTTTAATGACACCATCTCGGTATCTGGATGACATATTGAACATTGAAAACCCTTTCTTTTCTACTATGGTTAATAATATATATATACTAAAGAACTAATACTAACGCAAATTGTTTAAAAAGCAATTGCAACACTACTCACACAACACTACATGAAATTTGACCCCATACTCAAACTTCGGTGTGTAATAGTAAGAAGTGTATCTAATTATTCAGACTACTATAATAACGATCAGTTGTCTGAAATATCTGTTTAAACCGTTTAAAATTATATGGAGCGTACATGAATACACTCTAGTATTATTATAGTTATTTTTGTATTCATTAGAAGAACTACGATCAGCAATGACAGAGTGACCAAGCGATATGCACAAAGGACACCAGCTGAGATATGTACTCCTAATCCCGGTGGTGTGTATGTGAACATTCAGGAAATCGTGCCAGGTATGTATGGTAACAATATCTTACATACCATGACTAATATGTAAATAGTTTGCCTACATAATGTTAATACTTGGAATTAACACAAACATTATGTTTACGTGCTTTTTTTATTCACAACATTCAACTATAAAGAGTATGAAATGAGAAATTTGGAACACGATACATACAAAAAATATTGAAGTCTCGGTTTGATTGTGACTGTTAATGAACGGTAGTGAAAACGCTTTCTACCATTCACGCCATCTAGCCGGGATAGCCCCGGGTTGAGCTCAACTCAATATTTAAAATGTCAACAGTACAACAATTTGAGCCATGCGAGAGATGGCATGCATATGGCGGTTAAAATGGAACCTTCAATTTGGCATTTTCAGGCCATTCCATGGTCAGCGGCGTATGGTCCCGTTTTATAACAAAATGCTTTGCTTTAAACGAAGTCTTGCCTTGTTTACATTTGTATTTAATTCCGTTAATAGCAACGTTTTACTATATTTGACAAATTGAATCCAACCATATCATTAGATATGCATTGAATATGCATTATGCTAATATGTCCAAGGTGTACCAGATGCATCTTTCATTGTCCGTATCGGTCTTGATTTCAGACAATCAATCCCGAAAGATTAAACCAGTACCGGCCCCGAAACCAGATTACAGAAATCGACGTTCTAAACAATCTGATCATGTCTACTATGGTTACGTTGATACAGACAAGATGCCAGAGAGGGCGATCAAAGTGGAAGCTTTGTCAGATATTGTCTTCACTGGTGACGCTGCCACGGAAACTTACAGAAAACAGTTTGACGTACGTAAACCTTTTCTTAGCACAAAACATGTTCATGTCTATTTTTGTTGTCCTGTGTATTACGATATGTATTTATGGTTCTTCATAATGTTCGGATGAAGTAAAGTTAGTTCGACGAGCAAATACAAAATGTCCAAATACAATGAATGTGATCTTTGTTTTTTAACAAAAACAAAGGGCGGCTATACATATTATAAGGATGTGTAACTGTGTCATTATATGGACTGCTGAGCGATGTCATATTTACGTCACATAATCAACAATTACTTTCTATAGCCTGTAAGTTACTTATTTATTATATTGTCCCGTTTTATTGGGATTTTATTGGTAAAGAGTGAGTTTTGTGTATCAGCAGTAGGAACGCCAGCCCTATGGCGTAGGAATATATATTAACGTGACAAAATCGATAACAAAATGACTCGGCGAACTTGACACTGGTCAGATTTATACACCTCTTATCTATAAACTGTGATTATGACACAACACAATCACGGATCGTTGTTAAAGTAATAATATTCACAAACTACAATGGTCGAACATAATTTTTGTACACTTCATGAAATTCCCATTTTTGTTTTTTTTTCAAAGGGGTGAATTTCGGTTGTTTTAAGGTTTAAATTGCCGACAATGCGCTTTTAATTAAATCAAAATTGACTTATTTTGAAATTTTAGAAGCGAGAATAAAAACAAATACATGTACGCGTAGATAAATATTTCCTCTGTCCATATGTAAAATTGCAATAAAATCAGAGACAAGAGGTTTTTTTTCGAAAATTAACTATCATGACCCACCGACTCAAAGATGACAAAATTCATATACATTTACAGACGCGACCGGGTACACAAGAAATGAAATAATATTTAAAATGTATGTGTCCATGCATTTTAGATTATATTTCTAATTTATAGATGCTTTGGGTTTATGCAAGAGTTCTCAAATTAGGTTTTAACAAACAAAATTGCAACGGTTCGTCGGGAAACGAAATCAGGATGGTGAAAATATACGTTGCAGTGTTAATTTTCTGAATCAGAAAAAATAGCGAAAAAATTATGTTTTAACACCAGGAATGAATTGTTTTTATGAATTTGTCAATGACATGTTTACAATTGAAAACTAAAATTTAAAGTAAATAAAAAAAAAATATATATCCGAAAATTAACGAAGTACGCCGTAATTGCCAAAATATGAAGAATCGACGTCTTAATCCAATCGAATTAATGTTCTCACGCGGGATATAACATCGTCAAATTATGAAATCATTTTTAAGAGATATGTTGATTTTAATATTGTTCAGTATTTAATAAATTATTAGACGAGAATGTTCACAGGTTTTCTCAGGGACACTATTATGGTAGTATCCCTCCAACCCCGCCCCCTCACCCTCCCTCTGTATGCATTAAGTTGTGTATAGCTGAGAACGTGCTTTTTAATCAAATTCGATTTATTTCGTCATTTTAGAAGCGAGAATAAACACAAATACATGTACGCGTAGATAAATCTTTCCTCTGTCCATATGTAAAATGTTAATGAAAACGGAGACAATCACTTTGTTTACCCCGAAAATTAA
Source organism: Cyrtodaria siliqua (assembly GCA_037043455.1). NCBI lineage: Eukaryota > Metazoa > Mollusca > Bivalvia > Adapedonta > Hiatellidae > Cyrtodaria > Cyrtodaria siliqua. The sequence goes on from JAWPHD010012413.1 coordinate 66,204, forward strand.
CTAACATGACCCACCCACTCAAAGATGGCAAAATGCATATACATTTACAGACGCGATCCTTCCGTGTACACAAGAAATGAAATAATTCCATTACTTCAATACATATATTTAACAAGAAAAGGTATAACACATATATTATACCATGGGAAGTACGGACTGCATGTAGATGTTCTGGATCCGGGATCGTTTTGATAGTGAAGGTCACCCAGGGCTTTTTTCCACCAAATTGGGAAGAGGCCCAGGCCTGTCCATTTTGGGGAAAAAGAACGCGCTTATTTCTCAATTTGGGAAAAATACAAGGTTTCATAAATTAAGTAAATATGACATTAATTTACTTTATTTATATTGTCATCCATTATTTACCATTATTATTAACTTTTCCAAGTCGGAATTTACATAGCAGCCAAAAACACACTGCAGCATTCATGCTTTTTCTCAAATTCTGAGAAACTGCTGTTTTCCGATTTGGAAATATTTCTGCCACAGTTGGGAAAAAACAGTCCAATTTTCTGTTGGGAAGAGGCCCTTTACAGGCCTCTGTTATATAAGGTAAAAAAGCCCTGTCACTGGCACCTTGACCTTTAAATGAATAAGGATAAGGGTGATGTACTGGTCATGAGCAACCATTCATCCTTTCAAGTTGGAGGACCTAGATCCATCAAGTTTGTAGTTGTTGATAGGACATCGTATTGATAGTGAAGGGCACCGCAACCTTGACCTCCGACCTAGTGACCGGAAAATAACAAGAGGTCAATGACCTTGAAGCTCTACTGATTGATTTTGATTTCAGGAAGTAGTCGATACAAACTTGCTTTTTGAAAATCTATTTTTAGCCGTAGCGGCCATCTTGAATTTCCGGCCGACCTGAAATTTTGCTTGGATCAATCAGACATCAAGAGCAGCTTTCCTGTGAAGTTTCATGAAAATCCGTCTAGTAGTTTCAGAAAAGTAGTCGCTACAAGTTTTCATTATATAACTCTATGTAAACAAAGATGGCCGCTGACAGCCATGTTTAACATTGAATCAAAATGATGTTCGACTGCTATAACCATCATGCCATGCTGATCATTTTAGAAAAGTCCCATATCAATATCTCATAGTTTTCAAGAAGTAGTCGCTACAAACTTATTTTTTAAAAATCTATTTTTAGCCATGGTGGCCATCTTGAATTTCCGGCCGACCTGAAATTTTGCTAGGATCAATTAGACATCAAGGGCAACATTCGTGTGAAGTTTCATAACAATCCGTCAAGTAGTTTCAGGGGAGTAGTCACTACAAGTTTTCATTATATAACTCTATGTAAACAAAGATGCCACTGGCAGCCATGTTTAAAGTCGAATCAAAATAATGTTCGACTCAGATAACCATCATGTCATGCTAATAATTTTAGAAAAAGTCCCATATCAATATCTCTTATAGTTTTCAAGAAGTAGTCGCTACAAACTTATTTTTTAAAAATCTATTTTTAGACGTGGCGGCCATCTTGAATTTCCGGGCAACCTGAAATTTTGCTTGGATCAATTAGACATCTTCAAGAGCAACATTATTGTGAAGTTTCATGGAAATCCCTCAAGTAGTTGCAGAGGAGTAGTCGTTACAAGTTTTCATTATATAACTCTATGTAAACAAAGATGGTCGCTGGCAGCCATGTTTAATGTCAAATCAAAACTATTTTCGACAAGGACCAACACCATGTCATGCTGGTCATTTTAGAAAAAGTCCCATATCAATATCTCTTAAAGTTGTCAAGAAGTAGTCGCTACAAACTTATTTTTTAAAAATCTATTTTTAGCAGTGGTGGCCATCTTGAATTTCCGGCCGACCTGAGATTTTGCTAGGATCAATAAGACATCAGGGGCAACATTCCTGAAAAGTTTCATGAAAATCCGCCAAGTTGTTTTAGAGGGGTAGTCGCTACAAGTTTTTACTATATAACTCTATGTAAACAAAGATGGCCACTGGCAGCCATGTTTAACGTCGAATCAAAACGGTTTTTGACAAGGACCAACATCATATGATGTCAAGCTGATCATTTCAGAAAAAGTCCCATATCAATATCACTTATAGTTCTCAAGAAGTAGTCGCTACAAACTTGTATTTTAAAAATATATTTTTTGCTTTGGCGGCCATCTTGGATTTCACATCAACATGAATTTTGGCTAGGATCAACTAGACTTCATTGGGAATATTTCTGTAAAGTTTCATGAATATCCATCCAGTACTTTTTGAGGAGTAGTCGCTACAAATAAAAGTTTACAGACATACAGACGAACGCCGCACCACGGCATAAGCTCTGCTGATCATAGTCTGCTGATCTCTGATCAGTGGAGCTAAGAACAGGTTATTTACTGGTCATGACCAACCATCCTTTCAAGGTCGAGGACCGTAGGATCAACTGTTGTGTAGTTATTGATCGGACATCTTTAGATAGCGAATGTGACCGCGACCTTGAACTTTGATATAGTGACCCCAAAATGAATAGGGGTCATCTAGTTGTAATGGTAAAGCGTTCTTCCAAGTTTGGGGGCCTTAGGTCCAACCATTCTGTAGTTATTGATCGGACATCGTTTTGATAGATGTCAACACAACCTTGACCTTTGAGCTAGTGACCCCAAAAGCAATAGGGGCCATCGACTGGTCATGAGCAACCATCCGTCTAAGTTTGGGTTCCCTTCTGCCAACCATTCTGTAGTTATTGATCGGACACCGTTTGGATAGTCAATGTTAGCCCGGATTGACCTTTGACCTGGTGACACCAAAATCAATAGGGGTCAAAATGAACATGGCGCCCCGACCACACTTTGTTGTGGGGAGCAATAATTTATTAATTGAAGGGCACTGGCTTAGTCGTTGCTGGGGTGATTTACAGAAGAATAACTGTGTGACAACCTGCTGTAAGGATGAGTATTACTACCAAGATATAACGGTCATGATTGAATAATTAGTAGGGAACTGAAGAAGTGAAGGGACACTACAAAATCTGAAATGAAGATTGCTGTGCATCCCTTTAAGTGGGGTGCATGAGATGTTGTAGATTTGGCGGAAAGTGACAAATGGGAATAGGTATTTTGTTGAAAAATATGTTTAATATACAAAAACAACATTACTGATGTGGAAAAAAATAATTGTATGTACAACTCAGTGTGTCAGGTCCCTGCCAAGACTTGAACTTGAATCTCTTTTCTCGAAAGAAAAGTGTGTTTCCTTACACTACAGAGATCGCCCAGACATTACAAAAAGAGTGTACAAAACTAAGCGAAATTAATAAAGATGTAGATCAAAAGAATGTCAAACTAAAACTATATCAGTAATGTTTACTGGTCAACCATCCTTCCAAGTTGTAGGACCCTAGGTCCAACCATTCTCTAGTTATTGATTGGACAATGTTTTGTTATTGATCAAGGATCGTTTTGATATCAATAAGGGTCATGTTCTGGTCATGACCAACCATCCTTCCAAGTTTGAGGACCATAGGTCCAACCATTCTTTAGTTATTGATCGGACATCGTTTTGATAGTCAATGTCGTCACTAGCTTGACCTTTGACCTAGTGACCCAATAATCAATAGGGGTCATCTGCTGGTCATTACCAACCATCCTTACAAGTTTGAGAACCCTAGGTCCATCAATCTCTAGTTATTGATCAGACATCGTTTGATAGTCAATGTCATCGTGACCTTTGACCTAGTGAACATCAATTTGATAGTCAATGTCACCACGATCTTAACCTTTACCTAGTGACCCCAAAATCAATAGGGGTCATCTACTGGTCAGGCCTAAAAAAAAAATAGTGTGGTTCTGGTAACATGTTCAAAATTGGTAGGTAGGGTAGGTCGGATTTTTTTTTTTTTAAAGGATTTTTTTTTATGAACTTTGCGTTCATAAAAAAAAATCGTTAAAAAGAAGAAAAAATCTGATAGCTTGACCTTTGACCTAGTGACCCCAAAATCAATAGGGGTCATCTGCTGGTCATGACCAACCCTCCTTACAAGTTTGAGAACCCTAGGTCCAACCATTCTCTAGTAATTGATCAGACATCGTTTGATAGTCAATGTCACCGCGCCTTGCCCTAGGTCACAGGTCAAGGTCACAATGACCCTATTCTGGTACGCGGCACATCGCTATCCCAAGTTGTATCTGAATACCAAGTATGCTATCTCTAAGACTTAGTGTTATAGTAATGAAAATACGGTCTGGACAAGCATTTTCTATGACAGAGGTCACAGGTCAAGGTCAAAGTCACAGTGGCCTTATTTTGGTATGCGACACACAGCTATCCCAAGATTTATCCACATACCAAGTTTGGTATCTCTAAGTGTTATAGTATTGAAAATACGGTGCAGACGAGGTGAAAGTGTCTGTGGATGTTCTACTGGCTAAATGTGCAGGGGACCGTAACACATTTTCAACATTCATTCAACCGGCACATGGCAATGATATAGGTCACTAGTTGTTGAATGCCAGCCAGGGTAGCTGGAGAATTAGTCTGTACAAAGTAAGTGTATTACAGGGTTCCCACAGTTTTTTGAGAACAAAACTCAAGTTTTTTTCCAGGTTTTCCCACTGTTTTCAAGGACAATTTATACCAGTGTTTGTCCGACACCGTTGTTGCAAAAATGTTAAATTGTTCGCAGTACTAATATGTGACACCACACAAGATGTTAGTTTATTGTTTTTGACAAGTATTGACTTTAACCCGCTGTTTTTTAGGCTGTTCTCCCTCCTATGAAGGAAATTTAGTGTTTACATTTAACTTGTTCTCAGACGACATGCTTTATCGATTCAAATGATTAGACGCTTGCATATACGACGAAACATTGCTAGTTTTATTTGAAAATATATTTTATGAGTCAACCGGTGAGGTAGCGAATTTGTACGACAGCGATCGAAAACAAAAGTACAATTTGGGGTTCACATTTCATTGATCAGAGCATTAACACATCTTTACGATTGTTCACGAATACCAATGGTTAATTTTTATTGGCTTACGAGGTCATTCGCCAAATCGTCATAGGCGAAAAGTAACATAACTGGCGAATGAAAACCGTAAGAAATACACACCAAATTCACCAGACATCGGAGGTCTGGCGAATCCAAATTTCTGACAGATTTTGTCTGAAAGATCTCGGAAAATCCTGAATTCAAATTCACTAAGTCTTTCACTGTTTAAAAGCCACTATCCCGCTGAGTGTTTTAGCTAATTAGTGACAATCAATTTAGATCGATAAACTAATTCTGTCAGCGTTTATTGAAAACCCAATTGTGATGTGATTAGGCCTAATAAAAAAACATGTGTGTTTCCGGTTTCCCGACCGTCCCTACTTTATCACCGCCGACCCTAAATATTTTTAGCGAAAAAAAAAAAAAAAACATTTTTTATTCAAATGATAATTTTATTAGCCAGAATTGTTAAGCATCTAATCTGGATTGCAAAGGTTATCAAAAAGTTGCCTTAGTACAAAAATGGCATAATATATGCGAACAATATATATAAAAAAAATATCTAAAAAAAAAAAAAATCCTACCTACCTACCCTAACTTTTTGACAGGGTGAAACCAGAAACACACAAGTTTTTTTTTTAGGCCTTAGACTCCGCCCACTGTTACGCCTCTTGCTGTCAATCAACTGGTTTGTGTTCCCGCGCTCAACATCATCTGTCATATACAGTTGTGACATTATTCACAGATTTAACTGTGTGATCGAGCCGGGTAAAACATCAAATAATGTGGCGCCCTCTAGCGGCCAAAATGGCTGATCAAAACTGAAAATTTGAAAATGTTTGCTTACGAATTAGCCAGAGATACTCAGCCTGTCTGTGTTTTTGAACTTTACGATCACTGATAAGTGTTAAAGGAACACATGGCAATCTTGAGTTTTCAAAAACTAGCAGCGCCCCGTTAGTTTTTATCATTAAAGAGGCTCTACCTATATATTTTTGTCCACCAATTGATATAAACTTTACTTAATTATAAAGAGGACTATGAAAAAGGTAAATGGCAATAGTTTCACCCCATGTTATATGCGTTTTGCTGTCGAAAAACAGGATTGAAAAGATCGGATTTTTGAAATTGTATTCGTAATTGTTTTAGACAAGCCGATTGCGGAGATTTCCGATCTTATTCGTTTACAATCGGAACTGCCTCGTCGGATTGGCGAAGAGTTCCGATCGATTCGTTTACTATCGGAACTGCCCCGAATAGTTTGTTTTCGTTCAGCTATATCGCATTGGGCATGTCCGAGAAAATCGTAAAAACTCGTAGTTCTCCGGCAGGAATAAAAGGCTGGGCAGCATTTTATTCAAGATATTGTTTTGATCATAATTAATAATTTACAGAACTGGAATACGAACCATGTTTCTCCTTAGAATACTCATAAAATAGCTTTGTATACATATAAATGCAGTAATATTGAGTATTTAATATTTTACATTAAAAATGCCGTAGATATAGGTAGTGCCTCTTTAATGTTTTATTGTTAATTATAAGAATTGTATTAAGCCATTTGTTTTTGCATATTATTATTTTTTATATTATTCCACCAGTAATATATTAAAACTTATAGTATAATACGACGAAATAGTGAATACTTAAAATTTGATTTATTTAAATGTAACCAGGGTAAAAGTAAAAATGATACTGGATATATAAATTGTGACACCCATTTCAAATACTGCAAGATTTGTGTCCCTTTAAGTGCCTACTAATTAGTTGTACACATGGTAGCGTAAACTGGAACAATGGCAAGTGTGAACCGGTGTTTAATCGGCTGTTTCTGAATTGGGTTCATTTTATGGTTGATTGTTCAATCAACATGAAACAATACAAAAGGTGCGATTACTCAAATTTATAATGTATGTAGCATTTCTGAATTTGCAGCGCGGTCTTTCTATATTCTTTGGAACTCGTGTTAGTTGAACTTGTATATGCCTCAGTTTAGCGTTACATTTTTTAAATATATTGCTATTTATTTTATTTCTCTGCATGTTAGCATACTGAAATGCATTTTAATGAAAATACTAAATGGTGACAAGAGTCTGCATTTTTGTATTTTCTCATTATATATGCATGCATTCATTCTGTCCTTTTTTAAATTTCAGTCTTTACAATTTTTAAAAATTAAAATTACATTAAATTAAATACAATTTTTAAAAAGTTCTGAACTTTTTCTGGGTATGGGAAGCATGATATTATGTCCTTTAATGGGGCATAACACCGCAAAAAGTCATTCAACTGGAACACAACAATGACATGCACAACTACACATGGCACTATTCATCCCTGTATCAAGAGAACAGAAATGTGACAAAGTTAGTGTATTAAAACTTTAAAGAACTCAATATCATTAACCAGTACACAACAATGGCAATGCAACTAGGCTTGGTATAGTTCTATGACATAAAACGTCACAGAACAGATCTACAGATAAGCAACGTATTTGCGTAAATTCCCAGTTAAAACTCCCTAAATTAGGCTAAATACACAATTAAATTATTGGTGCGTACCAATTATGTTTTAACAAATTACGCAAAATAACCGTTTTTGTCAGCATATCATATTTCATCCATTACCGTGAAGATGGCCAATATCAAATGGAGTGCATCGCCGTTTCCAGTCAATTCTCAAATAAGCGAGCCATTGAGATTGGCTAAATCACAGTACATGTGACTGGTTATCAAGTTTATTTTTTTCACTCGAAAGTAATTCCTTCAGGAACAAAAATTTTGTATTCAGTCTAGTCTATTTTTAATTATTCGGCATCACCGAAGCACTCAATTTTCTCTGTATGTCAACATGGCTAAAAGAGGGGCAGGTGTTTGAACTAAGTGCAAGAATATTCATTATCGCTAAATATTAATGACTAACTCAGAACACAATAATAACTAACGTTACGACGTTCAGTCAATAAAGTGTTGCCGACGTCAACATCATCCGCCGATAACGTTCAATAAAGCGAAAATTTGTTTGCAAAAACGTAATTTAAAATGTAATAAATAGATTATTTAACTGCTGGGATCGACTATGGGTAATCCTTTACTTGATGGTAGACGTGCTTTGTTTTTTTTACTCACACGCATGCGCCCGTTCGTGAAAAAAACTACACACCTGCCTCTTGTGAAAGATTTCCCTATAATGGATCCCAGCAGTTAAATAATCTCTATATAATTCATATAGGGTCCTGGTTTAATTTGTATCACTGCTTAACATAGAAGTTCAGAGAGATATTGCACAGGGTATAGTTCTCCCTGCATACTGGACAGACTACTTTACATCCCTCCAAAGGATGACCTATATTCACAGTACCATGCCCAGGTAAGATACTGCGGGAGTTTGTTTGAAAAATCCGGGATGTGACCCCACTGGAAATCATACACTTGATTTCTGGGACTCGAGTCAAGTATGCTTAACACTTGGCGACCGTAGAAACAAAAGAGCACAATATGTTTCGAAAGATAAACATTCAAGAAAAATATGTCTGGAAGTCTCCTGAAACATGAGTCATAATATCCTAGACACATTCGGTATACACAGGGTCTGAATGACCCGGACTACCACAACAGCCATGATTCTCACGTCTCCGTCTAGGTATTTTGTTCTTCTTTTAGTTTAGAAACGTCAGGGAATGTTTATGCACACACAACCTTCCAATTGTTCACTCGAATTTTTAAACATGCAGAATGAATAACAAATACGTAGTCTAGATCATCTGCGACGCTTGCTTGTTTACAAAATTATCAGGCGTCGAACATGATAAAGACTAATTTCATGTACGTCTCACACCACAATTAATTTTCCATAGGGTCCCTTTGTAACGTTTTTGTTCGTGGCATAGAGATAAAAAAGATTTTGCAACATGTATTTATGCTTAAATTCTTCATTGATCCAATATCTGCATGTTATTAACTTTTAACAAATATTTACCAGATTGAACTTTTTTTAATTTCATGTTTGCGTGAAACCTATCAAAATTGAGATAAAAATACAACCCCGTGGAGATTAGACCCATGATGTGTAAAATGAGGCAGAATTAGCTAGAAATCTTATATCAACATGCATTTTTCTGTGATCTCTTCCTAAAATGCTGTAGATTTAGAACCTGGTAAAGATAAATCAATGTATCCTGTAAAATGTTGAAAAGCGAACTTGTTTTTTTTATCTACCTCCTTCATCTGTAGGGCAGGAGTATTCAAGGGAGATAATAGTGTTGTGAGTCCTGTAGATCAATCCGTGACAACACAAAACATTCATAAACTGAAAATGTGTGCTAACTTTATTGACACGTATGACAATGGAGAGTGTAAACTTGCACATATTCTACTTACGATAAATTGTTTCGTTCTAACTGGAGCACTCTTGTTGCACAAAAGAAAACAAAATAAAGGTCCTAAAAGGAATGGCCGGATCAAAACGGAAATGGATAACCAATACATCATCTCAAAACTCACAACATATACACGTACCTACCTTTCGTCGCGAACTTTTGGACTACCGTTACTCACGAGCTCTAATGCAATTCGTTTAATATCCTCACGATATAAAAATGGCGTCCTCAAAATGTCTCTAAAATTGTCTGCGCATGCGCGGTAAATGTGACGTAGGCGTTAACACCAGATTTATAAGTACATATTAGTATTCATCCAAGAGATAGCAACTTATGTAATACCAAAATACAACGTCCCGTTCATGAATCCTTTATCCACTACTGTCTTTCCGTACTAGAAAAGTATTTCCATGCATTCCAGACTACCATTATCGTAGTACCCCTCCAACACGCCCTTCTTCTCCCCCCCACTC
>JAWPHD010012414.1:0-75986 GCA_037043455.1 Cyrtodaria siliqua
GAAGGTTTACACAGAAAATGTAGGATGTTTACTAAGCGGTAGCAACGATGTATAGCTGACCCAATCGCTGAGCGAAATTCCGGAAAAAACGAGTGTGTATTTTCGTTCGGGCTTTCCCTTTACTATATGCATGTACTATATCTTTATCTCTTCTTTTCTCTATCTTCTTTTCTATACATAATTATATATAGCGTAATGAATGTCTGTGTTTCCGATATTATAACTTATATCATTTCTAATGTGCTCTGCTCTATCATTTTTAATGTGTATTTAGTTTAGTTTCAATGTATGTATGTTAGAAGACACTATTGATAACCGGCCACAATAAATATATGTAAAATAACTAGTGTCAGTGGTGTCTTTTGTAATTTCCATTATTAAATGCATATAGCAGGGGCGGATTCAGGTTGGGCCACACCTCATAACCACCACCCCTCACCAAATTTGTAAATTTATTCAGTTATTATGTAGAAAGCGTGTTATGTTTGTTTTCTGGTTTTTAACAGGTTTTCATTTACTTTTTAAGAGTTGGCACACTTTCTACTACTCTCCTTTGCATCGGTTATAAATTACTATGTAATATTCTAAAATATATGGAACGAAGTGGTAAATACGTCCACTGACTAGGGAGCGTAACTTTTGCCGGAAGAATCCGGCAGTGGGTCCCCGCCGTCAAGATGTGCAAAGCATAGTAGAAAGTAAAGTGTGCATTGCAGGTTGCTAAACGGCTCATTAACACATTGTGTGCGTGCGTGCGTCGCGCGTGAGTGCGAGTGTGCGTGTGAGGTGGGTGTGTACAGGGGGACGGTAAACATTTAAATTTAATCGGTCATTCACTTGGGTTAATATTTTGTTCAAACCAAATACAATATTATAATTAACAACTCATTTGGCTAAAATGGTTAACATTCATTTTGTGTAAAATATGTTGCTTTGGAGACATTATCTTGTTTATTTACTTATATCTAGTGCTTGTAAATCTTATTGAAAATACATTGATAGTTAATATGCTTATTTTTTTTTTTTTTTTTTTATAAATACTGTAAAATCAACCATGGAAACTAAACCATATCATTCTCAATTCACAAAAATGCGGGTACTTATTGATTAATTCATTTATAAAGGTATCCGTATAATGTAGATCTATTTTTTAAAAAGCTAAACAAACCCTCAAGCGTTTCAACAAAATCTCAGTTCTTCGTCTTTTTTGGCGGCAACACGCTCAGTACATGTATTGATTACGATTACAATAAAAAATAGTACATCACAAAATGAAAGTGTTTCCCAATAATTACTTCGAAATAATTACGCAATAAAAATAGATCTACTTTCTATTTAGGTTCTTATCGGTCATGCCCGTACGTTTCCGAAGTAGTTTACAGTTGAAAGCACTGCATATAAGTAATTACCATTAAAAGCAATGCATGTATATATAGGTACACATGGAAAGCCGTGGCTGTCTTAAAGAGACTGGGGCGATCCGGAAAAAATATGGATGTCAAAACAAGTACGAAAACATCATCATATTAATGTGTTGCGTACGTTTCAGTTACATATTCAATGTGCACAAACATTAAACTAGACCCCAAGAAACACCCGATCTAAATTATTGTTAATGAAACAGTTTAGTTTGAAAAACTCGACGACTCGGCTAGTTTTTGTTGTATACATCATTAATATTAATTCATATTCATAATTCATAATTCATATGCTAATTTAAGGCTGTCATAACTTCTTTTAATTCAGTTAAGTATTGTATGGACAAAACATTTTGTATAAATCATTTTAATGAATGGCTTGATAACAGGTTAAATTAAACGACCGACCGACCGAAATTTCGTTAAATCGTTCGACACACTATGTACAGCTTTCTAGAAAATAGTTGATGTTTTGGCGACCCATGCAACATTTTGCCAATGATCACTGATTATCTTCTCTGACAAATGATCCCACTCAGGACCCTACAGACGTTTCTACAGCGTTTAACTTTAAAGGAGCACACGACAATCTTGATTTGTATAACTCTCGCGGGGTCCCGTTAGTATTCCTACATACCTTGCACGTGTTCATTCTTGCAAATTGTTTTTTGCCTATTACTACCTGTTGATTATATTGCACCAATAATATATTTAAACCTATGGTAGAAAAATAATATAAATAAAACAAAATGTCCGCTAAATAATCACTGCTTACAGTATATTGGTGCACGTGTTTTATATTCATTATTCTAATACACCCGCACTATATAGCCTAGTTTAAAATATCTCGGTATATTGAACGATATATCACTGTAATTTTTGCAACGTTAGGAGAATAAGCATTGCGCATTGCGCATTCCGCATTGTAACGAATGCAACGTTAGGAGAGCAATGCGAAATATTTCAGATGTGTGCGTTATTTTCACATTTTAGGGGTATTAGAATAGAAATAGAACATCGTTTACGGTGAATTATCTATAATATATCACGGTTTGTCGTTCAATTGTAAACAATAATTTCACTCACCCTTCGGGCTCGTGAAATTATTGTTTACAATTGAACGACAAACCGTGATATATTAAACGATAATTCACAGTAAACGATGTTCTATTTCTTAAGTAAACATGATACAAGAGTAATTCATGTTAGAGAAAAAACAAACATGCTTACTACCTTTGCGTTAATATGTGTCTTTTAATTTAGCCCAGTGCATAGCACGTGTCTTTTCATTTAGCCCAGTGGATAGCACGTGTCTTTTCATTTAGCCCAGTGGATAGCACGTGTCTTTTCATTTAGCCCAGTGGATAGCACGTGTCTTTTCATTTAGCCCAGTGGATAGCACGTGTCTTTTCATTTAGCCCAGTGGATAGCACGTGTCTTTTCATTTAGCCCAGTGGATAGCACGTGTCTTTTCATTTAGCCCAGTGGATAGCACGTGTCTTTTCATTTAGCCCAGTGGATAGCACGTGTCTTTTCATTTAGCCCAGTGGATAGCACGTGTCTTTTCATTTAGCCCAGTGGATAGCACGTGTCTTTTCATTTAGCCCAGTGGATAGCACGTGTCTTTTCATTTAGCCCAGTGGATAGCACGTTCTACTCTGACTCCGCAGACCATATATATCCATTATATCTTCAAGATTTAATAACCATTAAAAATAACTCTTACTCGTTTAGGTATACTAACACTGCAGTCGTCCCACATGTAAAAACAACAAACCATGGCATCAACTCGTTCCGTTACGGGGCAGCCAAGTTACGGGGCTGCCAAACTCTGGAACTCGATGCCTCAACGCTTCCGTCATGAATCAAATTATAATAAGTTTCGGAGTCTGGTCGGCTCCTGAATCGGGACGAGTTGCCACTGCATCTGCTGTGTTAGCGGATCTTAGTTGCTGTGAATAAGGCATATATTGCTGTTTTTAGTTCTGCTTATGCTTTGTGTTGCTTTTGTTAGTTCGTGCACATGAATATGTACAGCTTTGCTTGTATAATGCTCTGTTCCAGATTCGATGTGTCCTCATTTTGAAATGTCATGTTTCATGCATAAGCTGTAGACAATCAGTTCATTTAATATCTAATAGGAGGTGATCAGTGCCTTAGCACATTTTTTGTTAATTGTCGGTTTTTGCTATACGTTGCCTTTCAGTGTTTTACTTTACTTTCGCGATTTAATTAACTTTTAACAGCGAGTACCTTGGACTTATCCTTCAAATTTGTCTCAGCTAGTCTCTGTAGGATCAGAGAGTATACTCCCTGGTAGGATTGACTCCATCTGTATGTCTTTTATATGTGAATATGTACAAATGCTTCAGAAACTTTATTTCCCTACACGTTATAGCTTTTTTTTTACTCAGTGTGGTATGGACAGTATGCTTTGAGCGTAACAGTGTCTAGCCTATGTTATTTATATGCATGCCAATTTATTTTATTATCATTTAATAGTTATCAGCTTTATATATGTAACCATTTATGTGCTATTGTGGCTGTTACAACGTTTTACTGTCAGGTTTATTATTAGTTTATTATTTGTCAAGGCCTGCCAAATCTCCGGATAAAATCCGGATTCTCCGGGGTTTTCATCTAGTCTCCGGAATAAGGAACGTTCCTGCCGGATTTAAGTGTACAATCTCCGGATTTTCCATCGAATCGTATTTAAAAAAATGTTCCGGATGTAACAGCATTATTTTCACAGTTTATCCGCTATTTCCTGCATTAGTTCTGTTTATACTACAACTATACTTTGTCTAATTCCCCACGTGTATGCAGACGACAATACAGTACTGAGTATCACGGAAAACCCGTGAAATATATGATACCAGTTATTATTAGAATATAACGGACCTCTGACCAATACCCCACCAAAATGCATCGACTGTTTACAAACTTGTTAGAGGCTGTCGAAGGGGAACGTACTATACTACATCAGTTGATTAACTATGTGTATATTAAACTGGCCGCAACCTAAACTCGTTAAAAAAAAAAGAAGAAAAAAGTCCATTATACAATGTGTATTTATAATGTTTCATGTTCGGTTTTACTTTTTTGTTTAAGCATGCCTACGAAAATCGCCAATTAATGATGTGAAACTTCGTAAGAGGTGTTTTTGTTGATTTCTTGTTTTTCGTTCGAGTTTATATGTATTCCTATTGAAAATTGTATTCCAGTTGTATGCTAGCTATTTGTAAAAAAAAAAAAAGAAAAAAAAAGAGTAATAATAATCAAATAAAAATGTATATATATTTTACGTATGATTATATATATTGGATAGGGGAGGAAACTCGTCTGGGCGTTGCACAAGTGGCGAAGGAGTGTACTCCCTTATCAGGTGGGACGAGTCTTCTCCCTTATATAACAGACTATATGTGAAGCTTGTGAACCAACACGACGGAAATGTCTATTTAATTATAAATAACTTTATTCCCCCTGTCAAACTGATAAAAATCTAAATTCTAAAATGAAAACCATATACCTTTGGTTGAAGAATTTAAACAACAAATATAGATAAACTATTTACACGCATTAAAACTGTACATACTATGTTATCACCACTCTCATTGTAAATAATATTTATATGCTACATTTGTGCTCATGTTGTTGCTCTTGTATGTTTGTAATCATGCATGTATGTAATCTGAGATGTAAATAAAGAATATGTTCTGTTACGCTGACTATTCGGCGATACAAAGGCGGGTATTTACAAGTGTCAACTCAATAAGGGGGTCATCTGTGTAATACACTGACTGAATATACAATTAACACCTACTTCGGCATAATTAGTTCCTGAAGTGACATTATAACATGTGCAATAGCTTCTTTAATTAGGCAAACTAATTGAAATAACAAGTGTGAGGTGATAGCGACTCCTTTTATGTGGTACAACAGCTGCTTTCGTGTAAGATAGTTATAAGTTGTTACACTTGAAACTTGAAACTTGAAACTTGTTGCTACATGTATGATGAGTGTAAGATAGTTATAGTTTGTTTAAGAGTTACATGTATGATGAGCTTTTATTTGCATTTAGCACGCGTCTTTTTAGAATATTATGTATATCTCCATGAAAAAAAGAAGTTGTGGTATTAATTAAACCAAGTCTTCCTAATCAAATTACAAAATCCTCTCTGAAACAAACGATTGTTATGCTTATCTGTTATTTTCTATGACTATCAAACAATGCATAAGTATTAATTGCATAAATCATTTAAATTTGAGTTTTAAGAAAAGAAAGTTCGAAAATCAAATCGCGAGCTCAAATTTCCATTTAAAAATGTTCATCACGCGCTTTAAATCTCAGAAGTTTTGGCAGGCCTGTATTACCCTTTAGCCTCTTCATATCGAGGGAATTTTGCATGAAGTGTAATTGCTGATTATATTGTCAAAATTCTAAATTGTGCATGCCAAATTATTTTATTATCATATATGTTAAAACCATTATAACTGACTGTGGCTATAATTATGTTTGGAATGACCCAACTTGTATTGATATGAAATCTTTTCATTTGTTGATTAAACAAAATTTAATAGATTGTTTTGTTCAAAAATGGAACACTGATGTTGAAGATAATCGAGTTTTATGTTTGTATAGACATATTAAAACCTCATTCTCATATGAAGAGTGTGCCGTTGAAATTAAGAACTGCCATGTCGAGGATAAGATTATCCTCCCATAGACTTAGAATTGAAACTGGCAGATATTCACATAATATAACTGATAGAAATCAAAGATATTGTACATTGTGTAATAGTACAGACTTAGAAGATGAATATCATTTTATTTTAATTTGTCCTTTATACGAACAATTACGTAAACTGTATGTTAAACAATATTATTACAGACATCCAAGTGATTTTAAATGTATTCAGCTGATGCAATCTTCAAGCCAGCAAGAGCTTTTTATATTATCTAGGTTTGTTAGGCAAGCATTTATTATTCGCAATACTGCAATGTATAATGAGTAAAAAAATGAATGTTCATCCTCATTGGACATGACATGTAAACTATTAAAACTTAAAATAGTAACATGAAACTATGTAATAGGAATAGTTAAATCATTATAACAGGGTAAATACGTGATCCAGAGTGAATGTGTGAGACAGTTTGGGCGTCAGAGTGAATGGGTGAGTTGTGTGAGTTGTATAGTATGTATGATTTGTGTATTTGTACTTTTTCATTGTTTAATGTAAAAATTGCATTGACCTGTCACATATTAACAAATGTAATATGTATTTATATGACGAGAAACATGTGTTTAAGTCATAAATAAAGAATATGTTCTGTTCTATGTTCTGTTCTATATAATTTTTAAATGTGTAACATATACACTGAACGACTTTAAAAACGCAACAGGGAAATGAACTAACATAACTTGACATATTTCAACAGAAATAAAATTTTAATTCCATCTATTCTATTTAACAATATCTACAGTTGATTTGCTGAAAATTTCATTCAAATTGATCAAATAAACTTGTTAAATTCAGACCATAACAGTACGACCCCCAAAAGCAAAAGTCACAAAATTAATACCCGGTATATCCCAATATGCGTTGGAGATGTCAGGCGTGCATTGCCGCTAATGGTGGATATTGTGACTTTTGCTTTTGGGGGTAGTACTGTTATATTTTGAATTTAACAAGTTTAATGTTGATCAATTTAAATGAATTTTTCAGAAATTCAACTGTAGATATGGTTAAATAGAATAGATGAAATTAAAATTTAATTTCTATTGAAATATGTCAGTTATCTTAGTTTAATTCCCTGTTGCGTTTTTAAAGTCGTTCAGTGTATGTGCTAATGTGTTATTTAAATTTCTATCTTGCCAGTTACTGTATGTCGGTCAATAGCTATTCATAGCTAATGTTTTTGTGTATATGGCATACCAACTTTCATTAAATTGTATATTGTGTATCTTGTATGTCGGTCAATAGCTATTCATAGCTACTGTTTTTGTTTATATGGCATACCGACTTTCATTAAATTGCATATTGTGTATCTTGTATGTCGGTCAATAGCTATTCATAGCTAATGTTTTTGTTTATATGGCATACCGACTTTCATTAAATTGTATATTGTGTATCTTGTATGTCGGTCAATAGCTATTCATAGCTAATGTTTTTGTTTATATGGCATACCGACTTTCATTAAATTGTATATTGTGTATCTTGTATCTAGACCACGGGTTGGAGCCTCACTGGTGCCACTGGGTTACTTCTGTATGTCCTTGTTCATAGCCCCGTGTGGTTGCCGGGGGCCCCGTTTGGTCACGGGGCAAAGAATACGGCCACTGCAGATCCCTTTGGAGGGGTAGGCAGAGGGGTAGAATCCCCCCAAATTCATGTTCATTTTATCATTTTTTTGTTCATGTTCATTAAAGGTCTTCATCATGATCCCTGCATTGTTGCAGGTGCTATCTCGCTCGCATCAAAAGAGCAGTGGCAGGAAAAACAATAACGTGGCTCCAGCGTAAATAGAGTTTCTACGATAGAATTTGCAGCAACTCTGCAGTTCAGGGTGAGAAGGTTCTAGGCCCATTTTCCATATTTTATCTCGATGTACATGGAAGATGAGCCTGGCATGTTCATGCCTTTTAGGCGCCATATAACCTTTTCATGTGTTGGTGCGCCTTAAAACCCCAATTCAATTCAATTCCTTGTTCATAACACTTCTTCAAGCCTCGTCATCGGATGGGGATGTTAATACCGGGCGGTCCCGTGCTTAGTCTACCCTTCAAGCACGTTAGTAAGAGGTGTCTCAAAATAAACAGGGTGCTAATAATTCAATTCATTTCAGCTCTACTAACATAGTGGGCCAGTTGTTCAAAAAATTTAACGAGATTTTCCCTGTTAAGTTAACGGAGAAATGTTAACTATCCGTTAAATCCCCGTTAAATGTTTTCGTTAGTCAAAAGCTGTTGTTCAAATATTTTTCCGTTAAGAAAATGTTAAAATACTCGTTAAAGTTAATGGACCTTTGAGCTGCATTAAAATTCTCGTTAACTTTTAACGGTAAAAAAACAAAATGGCTGCCAATGCTGCTCTGATGAACATCCAAGCAGGGAGAAATGTCAGAACCTATAGGGCAAGCCATGCTTATCGTCAGATGAATGACAGGGAACTTAGAGAAAGGTATAGGTTTGGCAGAGAGTCCATTGAATACATTGTAGAACTTTTAAAGCGGCAACTAGAGCGCCCAACAGCGAGAAATCGTGCACTTTCTGCTGAGGAGCAAGTTTTAATTGCGCTGCGGTTTTATGCCACTGGTAATTTTTTACAAACTGTTGGGGACACACTTGGGTATGACAAATCCACAGTATCACGTGTCCTGGAGGATGTTACGACAGCACTGTGTGGAGTCCAGGAGAATTTTATTATCTGGCCACAGTCTCGGGAACAGAAGGAGACAATAAAAGCAGGTTTCTTTGAGAAGAGAGGATTCCCAAATGTTATTGGGTGCATTGATGGTACACACATTCGCATCCAAAAGCCTGTCCTCAACAAGAGAGCGTTCCAGAACAGGAAGCATTTCCCAAGTTTAAATGTACTTGCTGTTTGTGACCACGAAGGTAAGCTAACTTGTAGCGTTTCCATTTTTACCCCACCCACTTTTCATTTCTTTACATAAATTTCTCCACTCTAGTCTCTAGATCGCAACTGTTGAATTTCCAAAAGAATGGTCAAAAGTTGGCATTTAAAGAAAGTGAGAATTACCATTACCTGTTGTGACTATTTGCTGATTTGTCCTCTATGTAGAGAAAACATGAGAACGCCAGTGTTTACATTTTTACATTTTGGTCGCTTCAAACATTGAAAATATTATAAAAGTCAGCTGTTTCCTGTTTGTTGTGGTGAGGCCCTTTACATGAGGTTATATTTTATCATTATGTTGATGGTATGCATTGAACTTTGAGAGTGTAGGAAAGGGTATGTCTTACACTTTAAGTTTAAAATGAAAATATTAATTCAACAAAATGTATACTATATATATCTTTATTTGCTCCATATTGAAGATTCACATATATAAGTACAAACACTATAAAGTTACACTTACATGTAATAACCATGTATATAAAATGAACAAGAACATATTTACAAGTATATTTAAAAAGTTACCTGATTTTATAGTTCTTTTCACATGTGTATAAAAGCATCATTCCACAGTGTTAAATATTAAAGTTGTATATTTTGTGTTTCTTCTCTAGACATAGTGCCATTTGCCATATTTAATTTTAAGGTTTAACTCAGAATTTCAAAAAGTTCTGTCTGAATCATCTAAACTTTGGTTGTTGTGGAAACGGTTTGTCTAATACTTGAAAGCTGAGTAAAAACATACCAATGACAATACTAACTGAACATTGAAAAATACCTACTAAATTATGAAAATGTTGAAAAAAATCTTCATTTAAATGCTGCACACACATAATTTTCAACTTAATGTTTGTGTTGTCTCCATCTGCATCATACAGTATGTTTAATCATTAATTTCCATCTGTGTATTACAGCTTCAATCCACATTGAAAATTAAATAAGGTTATATTTGCTGTTTCTTTTATAGAAATGGTGCCATTTTAAGTTAATATTTAATTTTAAAAGTTGAAGTTCTGGCTGAGTGATATAAACTTTTGCTGTTTTGGAAAGTGTATGTCTAATAATTAAAAACTGGATAAACCAAAGGAAAGAACAATTTAACACAATATTGTAGATTACCTAATTCCTATACTCAAAACATTATGAAAATCTTTAAAAGTCTTAATTTACATCATCTTTAGTATAGTTTATACTTTTTTTTCTGCATCATAGAAACCTATTTTGAGTAATTGGATCAATTAATGTGGACATTCCATATCCATCTGATCATAACAAATCATTGATCTGCCAGCAAGATACACTCAACCTGACTGGTCTTGACTTTGACCTTATACCCAGAATAAATTAGTAAAAATTAGTAACAATTTTGAACATAAATATTTCAGAATTATTATTTTAATGCATGTATTGCTTTGATGCCTGAGTTAAGCATTCACTATATTAACTAATTACCATCAGACCAATTACCAACTCACACTGATCTTGACCAGATTTTTTATATTATAATATAAAAAGCCTGCCTTGACATAGACTTTATACCCAAATGATCATATTAATATTTTTTTAAACTAGTAATCTCTAGGGTTTTAAAGTTATATTTGCTTTGATATAATGGTGAGGCTTTTCACTGAACCCTAACACCTCACAACCACACCCAATCTCTCCACAGAACTTGTAAATGAATGGACATTTTGTTCAACTGTTAGACACATTTCTCCAACATGAATAGTTCAGGAACCATGCACTATTTACCAGGAGCATGGGATTTACTGTGCAAAATATGCACATTTTATCGCTTGATACCATGGGATATTAGAACATGTTCAACAAATGGGGAGCATCCGTACCTCCACCTAAATTTTCCAAACATTTTTGCAACGAACAAATATTTACATTAAAATTAAACAGAGTTTGCCTTCTACTTTTGCGACAGTTCTCCTTTACATGAAAAATCTTAGTAAAATTATTTGTAAACCGGAGATAAAAAATTAAAGTTGGTATAAACCTGAGATTTTAGGCGACAACTTGCCATTTTCCAATTCAAATTCGGTTTGCGTACTTAATCTCCTTTGCGCGTTTTATGGTGGATGATTTGTGCCCTGTCGTGTTGGCTGGACAAAGACATGACAAATACCTTATTTGTTGTGTTGTCGCGTGGCGGGACGAAGAGACAACAACACGACAAAATATACGCGACAACTCGACATTTAGAGTGCGCTGACACAACATATTTATGTGTCGAGTTGTCATGTTTGTGGGTATGAAAATGTTGTGTTGCGCGCGCCTTTTATTTATTGTGTTGTCGCTCAGTCAACACGACAGCGCAACAAATGCCTTATTTGTCGAGTAAAATTTGTTGTCTTTGTCCCGCCAACACAACTTGACAAATAAGGTATTTGTCATGTTAGCGGGGCGAAGACACACTTACAACACGACAACTAAAACGCGACAACACAACATTTTCATACACGACAACTCGACACATAAATATGGCATGTTGGTGCCCTCTGAATGTCGAGTTCTCGTGTAAAATGGTTGTGTTGTAAAGACACGACAACACGACAAATAAAAAGTGACTATACAACATTTTCAATTTTTCATACACGACAACTGGACACAAAAATCTGTTCTCTGAATGTTGAGTTGTCGCGTAATATTTGTCATGTTGTGTCTTTTGCGACAGTTCTCCGTTACATGAAAAATTATTTGTAAACTGGAGACCGAAGTTTAAAGTTAGTATAAACCTAAGATTTTAAGCAACGCCTCGCCATTTCCAAATTGTGGAATCTAGAAAAAAAATTCTGTTTGCGTATTTTCGCCTATGTGTTTGTTACGGTGTCTGGTTTGGGCCAGATACAATGTCGCACTGTCGTGGGCGACAATGTGACACCCGACAATGCAACATCATGATATTGCGATACGACATTGCGATACGACAACTCGACATTGCGATATGACAACGCGACATTATGATACGACATCACCAATTATGTCGCGATGTCGTATCGCAATGTCGCGATGTTGTATCGAAATGTCGCATTGTCTTAGTGTCGCCCATGACAATGCGACATTATGACAAATGAAGGAATGTCGCATTGTCATGGGCGACACTAAGACAATGCGACATTTCGATACAACATCGCGACATTGCGATACGACATCGCGACATAATTGGTGATGTCATATCATAATGTCGCGTTTTCATATCGCAATGGCGACATTCCTTCATTTGTCATAATGTCGCAAATGACAATGCGACATCACCACAATTGAAAGAATGTTGCATTGTCATTGGCAACATTTAGACAATGTGACATTGCGATACAACATCGCGACATTGCGATACGACATCGCGACATAATTGGTGATGTCGTATCATAATGTCGCGTTTTCATATCGAATGGCGACATTCCTTCATTTGTCATAATGTCGCAAATGACAATGCGACATCACCACAATTGAAAGAATGTTGCATTGTCATTGGCAACATTTAGACAATGTGACATTGCGATACAACATCGCGACATTGCGATACGACATCGCGACATAATTGGTGATGTTGTATTGAAAGAATGTCGTGGGCGACAATGCAACAACGCGACATTGCGATACATATTAATTGTCGCGATGTTGAATCGCAATGTCGCATTGTTGTATCGCAATGTCGAGTTGTCGTATCATAATGTCGCACAATGCGACATTGTATCTGACCCTAACCAGACACCGTAATTTGTGCATTTTATGGTGGCTGATTTGTGCCATGTCCGGTTGGTTTAGGCGAAGACACATCAACACGACAAAAACCTTATTTGTTGTGTTGTCATGTGGCGACGACAACACAACAAAGTTTACAAGACAACTCGACATTTATAGGGTGCCGACACAACAAATGTATGTGTTGACATGTTGGTGGGTATGAAAATGTCATGTTGGCGAAGACACGACAACACCACAAATAAAAGGCAATAACACAACATTTTCATACACAACATAATGACAATGTGACACATAACTCTGTCGTGTTGGCGCCCTCTGAATGTTGAGATGTCGCGTAATATTTGTCGTGTTGTGTCTTCGCCCCGTCAACTCGACAAATATGATATTTGTCGTGTTGTCGTGTCTTCATTCCGCCTACACGACTTGGAACAAGTCAGCCAGCATACGTTTACGACTTCGGTTTTGTGTTTTTTTACTTCTTGTCCTCGCGTTCTTTGTGGGTTTTTTATTCTTTCAGTTAACGTTGATTCTGATGTCAGTAGGTCAAATGTCAAGGTCGCCATGATCCGATCATGAAAATCCATTTCCGCAACTCCTTAGTACACATATGTAGCAAATATCATGAATCTTAATGTGTGGACTGCATGAGGTGAGAGGATGATCCTTATTGCTTCATTTAACTAGACAGGACCATTCAACTATTATTATTTAATTTCAGGGAAATTCACCTTCATAAATGCTGCCTGGCCAGGATCTAACCATGACAGTTTGGTGTTCAGGTTATCAGTACTTAGTGATTTCTTGGAAGCAAATAACAGAGACCTCGAAGATGGCGTGATTCTAGGAGATAGTGGGTACGAAAAAGTAACTGATAATTTTTAACAGGAGCGACTACTCCTTCCTATCTCAACTGGAGAGAAAAAAGTTTTATAATGGGTTGTTTCCCTTTAACTTGTTACACCGATCGGGGTGGGTATGAACTAAACACCATATCGAAATGCATCGGTTAACTAGTGTCACTTGTCCATCATTCCGGCTTTAGACATAACATCGTCTGCCCACGCTGTAAGTACTTCCCGATGAAGCAAATATAATGAAATTTCGTGAGTGGACGGTCTGTGATAAGAGGATTTTGAGGACTAAGGTCAAGGTCACCATTACCTTATAAAATCTTTTTCCGTTCTGTAACTCCTCTCCCCCTCAAACAAATATCATGAAACTTCATAGGCTTACTGCCTATAGTGAGAGAATGACCCACACTGGTTTCATGTTATCTTAAATGTAATGTCAAGGTCACGCACAATCACTGTCAATTATTAAATAAGGTCAAGTACCTGAAGTATATGTCGGTAACATTTTTTGTTTTCATATATAACATACAATTATAAATAGGTTTAAAGAAAGAGTAGATCACCAAATAGATAATGTCAAGGACATAAATGTGTCGATTCTTTACGTTGGCGGGACGTATTACACATCAACTGTCATACATAGCCTAACATGTGCTGAACATGACTGCGGTGGTTTAGTACGAAAATTTAGGTAATGCAGCAACAGTATCGTACAACAATATTAAAGTCACTATCCTGCCAACAATAGCAAAATTTTACAATAAATGTACAACGTTTCTAAGATTATACTTACTTTATAGCACATTTAACTTACATATGTTGCGAATCTGAACTCTGCAACTATAATATAACCGCCTTAATCGGCCAGGCAAAATATCACTCTTAATTATTGTTACGCATGCTCATTTACAAGTATTTTAAGTATTCGCTAATAAATATAACCTTTAATGATCTTTAATTCGCACGTAGGCATTTTTTATGACCTCAACACACATGGAAATACTTTGAAGAACGGGTTTGTGTTGTAAAATTAAACAGATTTTTACGTCCATTAGAAAGCAAGCATAATGAAGTAAATATTTACATGTTATTGTAATGTAACGCACTTCTAATTGTTATGTCATTTAAGAAAAAAAGATATTGATTTCTTATTTAGCTACGCAAGCAAGCGCTACATGTTAACACCATATAGACACAAGCAGGGAAGGGCACAAGAGAGGTACCAAGCTGCACACTGTGGAACAAGGTGTACGATTGAGAGGACATTTGGTCAGTGGAAACGGAGATTTGGAGTGCTTCATGGGGAAGTATGTATGATAATTCTAATGCTCAAATAATTAAGTTTTTATAAATCCAAAATTACAACAATGGATCAATTGATAACACTCGGTTCTCTTTTTTATACATTTACACTAACGTTTCAGTGGAATGGATTCACAAACCTACTTCAAAGTTTTAAAATAACTTACACTGTAATAAAATCTACTGTTTTCAAACATTTCAATAAACTATATTCTGTCAATTCCCAGTAACCCTTCTGACAAAGGACAAATGCACCTAAAACAATGTGTATTAAATGTGTTATTACTGCTCATAATGAGATTTAATGATAAAGTTTGTAAATTTCAGACAAAGATGAGTCCAACGAAAACATCTAATATTGTGATGGCATGTGCTGTGTTGCATAACATCAGCAAGAACATGAATGAGCCACTCTTAGATGGCCCCGACGGAGGTGCCAACCAACAGCAACCAGGCCCAGAACCATATGAGGGACCAGAAGATGGAAATGCTATCCGCGACTATATAGCGAGGGCTTATTTTGCTTAACTATGTAGTTATGCAATTATAGAAATAATAGAGAATTTATTTTAAGTGACTACATGTATCTGATTACGTTTTCATGGAGATATCAAACGGAGCATTAAACAGACGTATATATAGCAGAAATTTTATTTCATGTTAAATGCATAAACTATTGACATATGATATAGTTTGTTCTTATAGTTTATTGCATTGATGCTAACAGTTCCGTGACGGTGATGTTTCTCGACTCGTCCCTTTCACGCTGAAGGTTGTCTTTAATTAATCGCAACACCTCTATCTGTAGCGAAATCTTCTCTCTCTCCAACAATGACGTTTCCCTCTGCTCCTGACAAAACCGGATCTGCTCTTTCCAAACATCTTCTTGCGAGAGCTTTTGGCGTTTTCTTGTGCTAGAAAAACAGAATAACTATTTTAGTAATAATACACCGGCCGGCCGGCGCGCGTGTTTGTGTTTGTATGTGCGTGCGCTGGCACATTTCCTATCTTAACACTGATAACCTGGAGTGAGGCTGTAGGTTCGTGACACATGAACACATTTTTGGTTTAAAAATTATTTTAATTTTAAACCTGTATCTGTATATATATATATTCATTAGGTACCATTTAAAGACTTTAACTGTGTTTTATTAGGAATGCTGATCTAGCAATCAAAACCTATCAGTAGAACTTCAAGGTCATTGACTTCTTGTTTAAACTAAAATTGAATGTTTATTACAATGTGTTTGTCTTAATTTGGTGTTTGTTTTAATTCATTTCACTAAAAATTTACAAAATGATAACGTGTCATTCTAATAGTTTACCTGTGATGTGCTTCTGTTACGTCACATGATTGCGTCTGGCATGTACTTTGCTCACTCTGTGCAACATCATTGTCAGGTGAAGCTGATGTCTTTTTGACCGGTGTAGAAGTAGCTGGCGTGTTCTAGATAAAGATGTACTACATGTACTGATAGTTGAATATAAATCCATTGCAAAAATATGACAAGTGTACACGTTTTCAACACAGGGATGGTGTCGTGGTAGAGCATCTGCTTCGTATTTGTGGGGTCATGAATTCAATCGCTAGCAGGGTCATATTAAAGAGTAAAGATATTAAATTGAAACTTTGTGTACGTGATCATCATGAAGTGAGATGTACGTGACACAATTTTGGTGCGGCTCTGTCAATTTCATGCCGAGTTATTGCCATTGCACGTAGTACACAGAGTTTTTTTCACCATATACAATCTTGTGGATTGAAGTTCTTTTACAGTTTGGAAGGTATTGAATTAAAACTTTGTTTATTTGATAAACATGAAGTGTACCTGTACGTGACGCAATTTTGGTGTTACTCAGTCAATGCCATGCAGAGTTATTGCCCTTGATCTTAATAAAATATTCTTTGCGGGGGTATTTATTGAGCAATGATGAAACTAAAACATGTTTGTACTTGTGAAAGTCACATTGTTTTAATGAATCTTTTTTATTTTGATAAAAAAAAATAACCGTAGGCCAACAGTATGAGTAAATAGTGTGCTAGTATGTGTAGTGCGTGGTTCAGTGGTAGAGCGCCGGATTTTAGATTGAAGGCAGTGGTAGAGCGCCGGACATTAGATTGAAAGGGCGTGGGTTCGATCCTCACCTTGGCCATGTTATTTATCCTTGAGCAAGATAATTGCCTAGTACTGGTTCTACCCAGTAAGCCTGCACATAATCTTCGAAAGAGGTGTTGCAGTATAGGTAGATAGATATAGTATGTGCACGTTTAACTTACCATAAACATTCGTCGAATTGGCATTACGGGGGATACTGGTACATGCATGGGCCTTTGATGGAAACCTGTGGGATATCAAATTCAATGTATATTAACAACCAGTGACGAATGTCAAGTATGCCACCGGACCTCCTTATGTATAGAAACACATCAGTGGCGGATCCAGGATTGAAGATTAGGTGTGAACCAAACTTCTCAGATTTAGATGGGATGGCGGCATCCGTCGTTAACATTTGCTTCGTTTAGATGATAGGGGACCAAATATTTTTTTTTATCCTGCCATAATTGACACATTATCCTCCACTCTCTCAAGCCCAAACCCTCCCCCCTCCCCCCTCCCCTCCCCCCCCCCCCCCCACACACACGTTGCATTTTTTGGTCAGTGTAGAATGAATGGGTGGACAAATAAAAAAAAAATATATATATATACTGCCATACTTTTATGCAGTTTTCTTGGTCATTGAAGAATGCGAGCACATAATAATAAAAAAAATACTGCCATACAGTTTTCTTGGACATTGAAGAATGCGTGCACAAATAAATAAAATATACTGCCATATTATTATGCAAATATCGTGGTCATTGAAAAGGTGTGGACAAATTAAAAAAAAGGTTTTATACTGCCATACACACACACACACACACACACACACACACACTTTGCATTTTGGTCAGTGAAGAATGCGTGGACAAATAAAATTATACTGCCATATTTTTATGCAGTTTTCTTGGTCATTGAAAAATGCGTGGACAAATACAAAAATTATACTGCCATATTTTTATGCAATTATCGTGGTCATTTGAAGAATGCGTGGATAAATAATAAAACAAGAAGATTAATACTGCCATTTTTGACACACCATCCCGAATCCTCCAGCACCACACCCCTCCACCCCGGCCCCTCCTTAGCACACCCCATGCACTTGTGTTATGCAGTATTGCTCATTGAAGATTGCGTGGACAAATACAAAAATGTGTACTGCCATATTTTTATGCAATTATCGTGGTCATTGAAAACGTGGACATTGAAAAGGTGTGGACAAATCTAAAAAAAGTTTTATACTGCCATATCTTTGACACATTATCGAGAATGCGTGTACAAATAAAAAAAATATACTGCCATATTGTTATGCAGTTTTCTTGGTCATTTAAAGTATGTGTGGATAAAAAAAAAAAAAAAGGATTAATACTGCCATATTTGACACACCATCCCCGCGGTCCCTTCTTCCAGCACTTGTGTTATGCAGTATTGGTCATTGAAGAATGCGTAGACAATTTTCATAAAAAAAAATATACTGCCATATTTTTATGCAGTTTTCTTGGTCATTTAAAGTATGTGTGGATAAATTTAAAAAAAAAGGATTAATACTGCCATATGGACATATTAAAAAAATAAAAAAATACTGCCATACTTTCACACACCATCACCCCACACACCCTCACCCTCTCCCACCCCACCCCCACACAACCTAGGGATGCAACAGTAAAAAAAAAACAGTTGACAACCAAAGAAGAAAACCTGCGTTTTCACATGTTTTTTTAATAACTTCTCAGTGGTAGGGACTCATGGGACGCCAACCCCTACACTAAATCCATGCCTGCATCTTTTTGTAGTCATCAGGATTTTTTGAGTATTAAGTACCCGTTCTCGTGCTACACAATTTCAGTATTGCAGTTAACACAATGCAGGGCCTCCCCATAGCTTATTGTTAAGGACATAAGCAACAATTAAGGTATACAAATTGTTCCTGTTCTTGGTCTTGCCATTAATCGAAAACAGATTAGTTATCTGGATTAAAATTACTTTTTGAGGAAACAGTCGTATTAAAAACAATACAAAATTATTTAAGAGTGTCATCTCTCGTATTTAAATACAACATTGAAGAATGTTATTTTAGACAAAAGAGATACGACAATGTGTTCAAATTAACCCGATTAGAATGGAGTTCTTGTTATGTTTAAAACAAGCGCTCCTCTGACCTTCAAACGTACATGTACTGGCGCGTGAAACTATTGCTTTCTAAGCGCTTTCTAAGTGCATATAGAACGTCTGGTACAACATACGTGAACATGAATAAACTATTATGCATCTAAAGGTAATTTTTCAACTGTAAAAAAAGATTGAATGTGCCTTTCTTTTCACGAAAGATGACATGTACACAATCTGAAAGCAGGGAAATACGAGGAAATCCCCTCTGTTCTAAATATAGAACGTCAACAATAGCAGACGAATGTCAAATAAATAAATACACGATTGCGTTGCAATGCCGGTGTTTGAATACATATTAAGCAACATAACAATACAACTTGCCTGCAATAGTACTCTCCGCTGCTCCTGCTATACCGTTGAAAGCAGTATCTTCTGAAAACATATTCACAATAGTCTGCTGATTCGTGTCCAGCTCCTCAACAGGGGGGCCCCCACCTGTTTTTCGCATTTCCTTATTATATAACATGTTAGCATCCTTAGCTTCTCTTTGTAGATTCCCCCATTTATTCTTAACTTCATCAGCAGACCGCACCGAATAGCCTAAAAGTGTCACCCGCTGTGCTATGTCCCTCCAAATTTTGGCTTTATCCTCATTTGTCACTTTAAATTTACTACTTCCATCTAACCGCTCCTTTACCTTACCATATTCACTCACAATCAAATCAACCTCACTGCCATTAAAATTTACACTTCTCTTTCTTTTTTTCTTTTCACCCTCCTCAGTCACATTTGTGTTCACATTGGCATCCATTTTGAAACAACAAACAGGATATGGACAGAATGTTGCATGATGGGAAGAGATGTTCTTGTTAAAGTCCTCGTTAAGTCTTAACGGAAAGTTAAATTTCTCGTTAAGACTTAACGGAAAGTTAAATTTGTTGTTAAGTGTTAACGGTCCGTTAAAGTTAACATGAAATTTTAACGGATAGTTAACTAACGACAGCGTTAAATCTCTTTGAACAACAACTTTTTTAACGGGCCGTTAGTTAATTCTTGTTAAGGATTTAACGAAAAGTTAACTAAATTCTCGTTAAAGTTAACGGTGTATTTGAACAACTGGGCCAGTATGTCTTAATGCTTACACGGATATAATAATAATACAAACGTGTCTTGGATGAATGGTTTTTAACCATAGGCCGCAACAAAAGTAGATAGGTGTATAATATTGGTATAATAACAACAATAGATGTAGTCAATAGTATTTACTTTTATGAATTATGCATTTTATAGTATAATGAATATGCTATGAATGATTTGAAAAAAACAACAACAAAAAAACTGTAATGCTTAATAGTCATAGACTAGTGTGCCACACGGTTAACCCCCACATGTAACCTGCGACGAATTCAAAAGAGTGATTATCAGTCGCGACCTCACTGTAATACAGAGAGAGGAGAGAAAACGACCTCACTGTAATACAGAGAGAGGAGAGAAAAAGAAGCAGAATTGAGACTGCTGGAAACGAAAACGAACAATGAAAAATTGCCAGAACAAATGGAAACTCAGCCGAATCAATCCAATTATCAAAAATAACACTGGAAGTAATCTCGCAAACTACTTCAATAGTGAAAACGTGTCTGATAGTGCAATGGAACACATACCAGGTGATATTACGGTTCCTAGAAACCATCACCCCTAATATATATCTCTGATGACACTATTGTGGGCGGTTTCACACACATACCGTCTGACACAGAAAATGATTTTTCATCCACAACCACCAGTGAGGATATGGATCCTCGATTACACAACCAGTAGGAAAACAGGTTTATTCCAAACAATGGAAGTGTTTTTAATAAATCTAACTCTAATATGGAGACCAAAAAGGTGGGCAGTTTGAGTGTTCTTTATACTAATGTTGACTGTTTAACTAAAGAAAAAAAAAGAGCTCTTAACATAAATAGATTCCAATTATTATGATATAATTGCTATTTGCGAAATATTACCTAAACACTCAACCATAGTACAATGTGAAGAATTCTTCCAACTCGAAGGATATGATATGCATATCTCAGACCTACACTCAGGAAGAGGGATAGTGATATATACAAAAACAGCATTAAATTCAATCCTAGCTGAAGTTGATATTCATTACAAGGAAACAATTTGGTGTGAAGTAAATCTCCATAATACTGACAAAATGATATTAATATAAATAGGTTGTGTATATAGAAGTCCCAACAGTGATAATAGGAACAATCTCAAACTGCCTGGTATTTTTTTGGACATGTGCTAAATAACAAGTACTCCCACGTGTTGGTAATGGGAAATATTAACTATAAGGAAATAAAATGGAACGAGATGAGAACTACATGTGGGAAAGAGCATCCTGCAAATTTTATTTTTTTAATGTATCAGAAACAAATTTCTGTTTCAACAAGTTTTTGAAGATATAGAGCTGACGATGAACCATCAATATTGGACCTCGTCTTTACGAATGAGGAAACATGATAGAATAAATCAAATATAACCCAAGTTTAGGAAAAAGTGATCATCTAATCCTAACTTTTAAATTTAATTGTTACATAGAACTCGAAGTCAATGCAACAGCTAAATTGAACTTCCATAAAGGAGACTTTACTCAGTTAAATACTGATCTGTGTGATATAAATTGGAATGATGTCAAAGGGGGAAAAACCAATAACTGAGGTCTGGAGCAGCTTTGCTGAACTCAATACCAGTGAGTAGAGCTAATCCTAGGCCTACCAGGAATAACCCTCTAATAGAAAAAAACGCAATAACTGTCATTAGGATAAAGCATAGGAAATGGACTAAATATAAACATTGTAAAAATGAGAACAACTACAACGATTACAAAATTGCTAGAAATAATGTAGTGTATGAACTTAGAAGATGCAAATATGATTATGAAAAGGATCTGGCATCAAATATTAAAACGGACGATAAACTATTTTGCAAGTATGTAATGTCTAATACCAAAACCAAAATATCGGTTTGTAACTTAGAGAAAACCAATGGAGAACTAACAAGGAGTGATAAAGAAAAGGCGGAAATATTTAATAATCACTTTATCTCGGTCTTTACCAAAGCAAACATTGAAATGATACCGATTATGGAGGAAAAAACAAACATAACTAGGCTAACCAATATAAATATCACAGAAGATAAGATTAACAAAATTCTAAATGATATCAAGTCATCGAAATCCCAGGGACCTGATAACCTGCAGTATTTAAAAAATGTGCAAATACACTGACGGTACCCCTTACACAACTAATTAAAACATCTATGGAAGAAGGGAAATTATTTGATATCTGGAAGACCACTAATGTAACTGCAGTCTTTAAATCTGGAAAAAAAAATCTAAACCAGAGAACTCTCGACCAATTAGTCTGACACCGATAACATGTAGAATCATGGAAAAGATTGTTAGAGTGAAATTAGTCGACCATCTCATTAGGTATCTTCTTATTTCAATTCATCAACATGGTTTCACGCGGGGCTACTCCTGTGCTACTCAGTTGTTGGAGTTTATAGATTATTGGTCGGAAGCAATCGACAATGGGGAAGAAGTATATGTTATTTATCTTGACTTCAAACCGGCTTTTGACAAAGTCCCCTATAAAAGTTTACTTAGTAAAGTTAAAGCCATGGGAATTTCAGGCAAATTTTATGACTGGATAGTTAGATTTTTAACTAATAGAAAATAAAGGGTAGTGGTAAATGGGCAGGAATCAAGCCCCATGGATGTCACAAGCGGGGCTCCTCAGGGCAGTGTTCTAGGGCCCGTATTGTTTCTGATATATTTCAACGACCTCCCTGAAGCCATAACCTGCATCATTAAATAGTTTGCAGACGATACAAAACTATACACATGCATTAGTGACCCAAATAATACACAGAATTTACAGGATAACATATTCAATGCATGTAAGTTGGCTAAAAAATGGCAAATGGTATTCAATGCCAAAAAATGTAAACACCTTCACATCGGAAACAATGATAATGAAAACAATGTGTATTTTATCAAAGGTCAAGTAAATAAAATTGAAAAAAATACTAAGGTATCACAGGAAAAAGACCTAGGGGTAACATTTGACTCGGTGTTAAAGTTTTCTAACCATATAAGTGGGAAGGTCTCTAAGGCCAATAGGAACTTAGGACTAATATTCAAAACTTTTACCTATATGGACATAGAAATATTCCTCTGCTTATATAAATCCCTTGATGGACCTCAACTGGAATATGCCACAGTTGTCTGGTCTCCATACCTCAAAAAAGACATTATCACTAAAGAAAATGTTCAAAAAAGAGCTACCAGAATGGTGGGTAACCTCAGCAATTCTCCATACCATACAAGACTACGTACTGCATGCTTGGTGGGGGACACTTTTACAGTTCGCCACTATGCTTTCCTCTTCAATTGTACGATGACCGGACAGGCTGTGGACCCTATGATGACGCCTACCTAAAGCCCATTGGGACGGTGGCGTTTGATGTTTGTCCATGATCTTTCTTGTCGTGCCCTTAATGGTTTATTCTCTAACTGCTCTGGCTTCTGCCAAGTCACTGAGTACCTTCATTGTGGCTTTCTAGGCTATTGTTTTTTTGTATTATATTTACACGAGCATATTTGTGTTTTACTTATATTGCCTATTGATGCTGCCTTGTTGGTTAGAGATTAGATCATGGCGGGGATTTCTTTATTCACACTGTCCTGTTTTAATGGGATGACAGTAGGGTAAGTGTGAGGTTTGGTGCACCCTAAAACCAGTGGCCTACTTTGCCACTGACCATTCCAAGGCGGTAGCCCTATTGTCAACCCGTTTGTGTTTGTGATGTCGTTTGCATTTATTATTGCTTTTGCCTTCTTGTTTGTCTGTTTGCGTGTTTGTTTCTGTGTTTTGTGGTTGACTGTCCTCCTTGAATGCTACTTTCCCTGTCCGATCTTTTATATTTCTTACTATGTTAGGACTACCAACCCTTGAGTATAGAAGAGAGCGATCCGACGTGATTCAGGTTTAATTTTGTTTAAACAACATCGATGTAGTAAACAAAAATGAACTGTTCACTATAGCCCCTAATATTGGCACCAGGGGAAACTCAAAGAAACTATTTAAGAAAAGAGCAAGAGTTGATATTAGGAGGAAATCGTTTGCTTACAGAGTGGTAGAATCTTGAAACAAACTACCTAATACAGTAACTGAGGCACTCACCATAAATTCATTCAAAAGTAGGCTTTTAAAACAAACATTTGGCAAAACATCCTTCTAAATTCAGGTCAAACAACTAAAAAAAAATACAACTTAAAAGGTCAAAAGTGTAGAAGTCACGAGTCTAACGACCATACCAGGAAAAGTATCAACCCGTTTAAGAGTTATTCGACATACCGCACACATACCCTATATTTTAACTATTTTTAAAATTGTCCCGACTTCTAGTAGCCACCATACTTTAGCCCCAACCTTTCTTCCCTTGAAAACCCCCCAGAAAACGCACTTTAACCTAGCTAAAACGCGTTACAAATATAACATTTTAGATCAGTAGCTTTGCTCTTCAGAATGAACCGGACAAGGAGACAAACAACTTTCTCCACATACGGACCCGACCGGGAATACTATTTGCCTCCTCGTCCGGCATCCGGACGTGGAGACCTGAGGTCTCCCCGTACGGGCCCGGACGAGGAGACACTTCCGCCTAAGAAACCGACGGTTTAGCATTGGCCTTGACTACAGTATGAACAGTATGAACATCTACGCCTTTTCATTTTTCGGCGGAATAAGGCTGTCAGAACTATTGTTACTTTATTGTTTAGATATTTTTACCTGAAATTTATGAAGCATTCATCAGCATTACTCCGTAGCGTCCCGTACTTTTCCAACGTCTCTTCTTTTAGTTGACACCATTTCTCGGAAAAGATTGTACCGCGGGAAATGCGACGTCATCATGGTGGATATTTGAAAGAAATGTTGCAAGAGATCAACAACTAACAGCCATAGTCTACAGGTCTGTTTTGGTTTATCAATCTGTGAATTATGCCAGTCCTTAGTTCATTGTTTCTGCAAACGTTTGATAGCCTGATGATTTGGGAGAGCTCACAGTGCGTAGAGCGTATTTAAAGAGTACGCAAGACTAAGAGTAAGAGATAACTCTTGACAGATCCCCAGTTTTCAAAATAGGTGATGCGAGTATCTCATGTGAAGATGTATTGTTTGGGGCGCTTGTTTCAGTCCAAGGGTTTTCATCAGTAACTCGAGCAATTTAAATAATACGTACATCAGTTATTATATATCACTAGAACTGTCATTTTAGTGTTAAATAAAACAACTTTACTTTTGAAAATCGGTTGAGAAATAAATATTTTACATTTGATGGGTCATTTTCAATGTAAATTCCTTGATGTTGGCAGAGCATAATATTAAGAAATGTCACATAACTTTAGTAATACTTAATATTTTGCTATAAAACTTTTAATTGACTAATATCGAACAATTTAAAAGCATTTTTGGATAAAAAAATTAAAAATATTTTTCAAATGTTACATGCAGCAGAATTTTGCATTGAAAATAACCTATCACAAACAACTTTCGCACATAATTTTTTTATTTCTCAACCAATTTTGAAAAGTAAGGTATTTTCATTGATATACGACTTATTTAGGTGACAGATTAATTTTACCTTAAAAAGTCCAAAAAACATTTGGCTGAAACATGGATATATACAGGTACCCTGGATTTGAAACTGTCTATACGCCCCTTGTTAATTCTCGATTTATCCGCCGAATGGCGAATTAGCTGGTTCCCTGATTACTCTGTGGTAAACAACAGGGTACCAGGTGCGCGGTGACCATTTTTGACGCGATCGATTATCCTGAAATGATGCTGACATAAAACTGAATTAGGCCTAAACAATTTTTTAAAATATGTGTGTTTCTGGTTTCTCCCTGTCAAAAAGTTAGGGTAGGTAGGTAGGAAAAAAAAAATATATATTTTTTTATATATATTGTTCGCATATATGTCATTTTTGTACTAAGGCAACTTCTTGATAACCTTTGCAAACAGTTTGGATCCAGATTAGATGTTTAACTACTCTGGCTAATAAAATTATCATTTGAATAAAAATATTTGTTGTTTGATTGTAATCTTTTTTTTCTTTTAAATATCTTTTTTTTTTCGCTAAAAATATTTAGGGTCGGCGGTGAAAAAGTAGGGTCGGTCGGGAAACCGGAAAAACACATGTTTTTTTTTGTTAGGCCTTATTAAAGGGACACATGGCAATTTTGATTTTTTAAAAACCATTAGTTTTTAGCTCTACTGGCCAAGGGCCAGCAGAGCTTAAGGGATGGCGAGTTGTCCGTCTTCCGTCCGTCCGTCGTCCGTCCGTCGTTAACTTTTGTCTCGTTAAGACGATAGGGCCTTCATTTTTCATCCGATCTATACCAAACTTTAACAGGTTGTTAATATCAATGAAATCTCGGACAAATTCGAAAACCAGCCAGATCAAACCAGTAACAGTGGAGTTATGGCCCTTGACTTAGTTAAAAATGCTATATGTTGCCTCGTTAAGACGATAGGGCCTTCATTTTTCATCCGATCGTTACCAAACTTTACCAGATTGTTAATATCAATGAAAGCTCAGACAAGTTTAAAAACCAGCTAGATCGGACCAATAACAGCGGAGTTATGCCCCTTGGTTTAGTTAAAAATGCTATATTTTGCCTTGTTAAGACAATAGGGCCTTCATTTTTCATCCGATCTTTACCAAACTGTATCAGATTGTTACTATCAATGAAAGCTTGAACAAGATCGAAAACCAGCCAGTTCGGACCAGCAACAGCAGAGTTATGGCCCTTGATTTAGTTAATAATTCTATATTTTGCCTCGTTAAGACGATATGGCCTTCAATTTTCATCCGATCTTTACCAAACTTTACCATCTTGTTAATATCAATGAAAGCTCGGACAAGTTCAAAAACCAGCCAGATCAAACTAGTAACAGCGGAGTTATGGCCCTTGATTTAGTTAAAAATGCTATATTTTGCCTCGTTAAGACGATAGGGTCTTCATTTTTCATCTGATCTTTACCAAACATTACCAGATTGTTAATATCAATGAAAGCTTAGACAAGTTCGAAAATCAGCCAGATCGGACCAGTAACAGCGGAGTAATGGCCCTTGATTTAGTTAAATATGCTATATTTTGCCTCAATACTACGATAGGGCCTTCATTTTTCATCCGATTTTTACCAAACTTTACCAGATTGTTACTATCAATGAAAGCTCCAATAAGTTTCAAAACAGCCAGATTGAACCATTTACACCGGAGTTATGGCCCTTGATTTTCTGAAATATGCTATATTTTGGCCTCATTAAGAAGAAAAGGCCTTCATTTGGCCAGATTTCAGTGAAACTTTTCAAGGATGATCAGTACCAAGCCTAGTTGTACATATCGTCACCGTGTTCCGGTTGAATGATTTTGGTGGAGTCCCTTTAAAGGTTTTAATACACAAACTTTGTCTGGACTAGTTCTCCCGAACCCCTGGCTGGATTTTAACGAAACTTGACAAGGATGATCAGTATCAGGTCTAGTTGTGCAAATCATTGCCATGTTTCGGTTGAATGATTTTTGGCAGAGTTATGGCCCTTTAAAGGTTTTAATACACAAACTGTGTCTGGACTAGTTCTCCTGAACGCCTCCCCACATTTCAACATTTCAAGCATAGTTGTGCATATCATCGTGGCATTCTGGTTAACAGATTTTTGGTGGAGTTATGGCACTTTAAAGTTTTTTGATACACAAACATTTTCCGGGCTAGTTCTTCTGAACCCCTGACTGGATTTTAACGAAACTTGACAAGGATGATCAGTATCAAGCCTAGTTGTGCATATCGTCGCCATATTCGTGTTGAATTATTTTTGGCAGAGTTATGGCCCTTTAAAGGTTTTAATAGCCAAACGTTGTCCAGATTAGTCTCTTCTGAATTCCTTGCTGGATTTCAACGAAACTTGATGGGGATGATCAGTACCAAGCCTAGTTGCACCTATCATTGCCGTGTTGTGGTTGAATGAATTTTGGCAGTTTATGACCCCTTAAAGGTTTTAATACACTAACTTTGTACAGACTAGTTCTCCTGAACCTCTGGCTGGATTTCAACGAAACTTGTCAGGGACAATCAGTACCAAGCCTAGTTGCGTATTTCATCACCATGTTCTGGTTGAACGATATTTGAAAGAGTTATGGCTCCTAATACATGAACTTTATCTAGAGCCAGTAGAGCGTCTACAGGCCCTCTTGGGCCTCTTGTTCTACATAAATTGCATTTGTTAAGTATAAGAATTGTATTAAGCCCATTTGTTTTTGCAAATTATTAATTTTTGATATTATTGCACCAACTTATAGTATAATAAGACAAAATAGTGAATACTTAAAATTTGATTTATTTAAATGTAACCAGTAAAAGCAAAGATGATACTGGATATATAAAACGAGACACCCGTTTCAAATAGTTCATGATTGCCGTGTGTCCCTTTAACATACTACTACATGATCTATTTCAAATATCGAGCTAAGTTATTTAGATATGCATGTATTGTTTTTAATTTATTGAACAAATTATGGAATTCATAATATAACTTGGATTTTAACGGCGAAAATACACTCGCTAGCTGTGTTGATTTTTTTTTCTATAGAGGGCTGGCGTGGCGCAGTCGGTAGCGCGGCGAATTTGTAACGGGAGGCCCCGGGTTCAACCCTCCGTGGTGCCACTGAGTACCGTCGGTGTGTTCTTGGGCAAGACACTTTCCCTTAGCCTCGTCCGTCGGATGGGGACGTAAACCGGGCGGTCCCGTGTATCGGTCTATCCTCCGAGCACGTAAAAGAACCATAGGAATCTATTCGATAATAAGAGTAGGGCAGGTCCCCGGATTCCTATGTATCCTTCCACTCTCTCCGGGGCGGCTCTAAATAACCTATACTGTGTTGATGAGCCGTTAAACAACATTCAATTCAATTCTTTTTCTATAGTATTCGGCTTGAATCGAGAATGTACATTTCTAGAAATTTAACTCCTCTTTCATTTACGGTACGATATTCAAAATAATTATTCTTTCTTTAGGCCATTATTGTGAAGATCTGATTTATGGCCTTGGATTTCTGTACAGCCTTTGTTTTGTTCTCAAATTATGCCTTTGAAATTGGTTGAAAACACATAAAAGAAAATCTCGAAAATGTTTAATAAAAATGTATACACATTTTAAGAAGTCAAACTACTGTTTTATTTACTATGTTTTATTTACTATGTTAAAATCAATTATTTCTTTGTATTGCCATTTTTGTGTAAATTCAGTTATGATGTACGTGTTTTATAATTACATGAATGACACGATATCTGTGTATTCGGTACGACACGTTTGACTTTGGTGTACTTGCGTGTAATAAAACAGAAATATTATATCGATCACCAACATCCTGTTATTTGAACCACAAGACAACCCTTTGATTATATTTGTTACCGCCCTTCTAAGGATTGTTAAGGGGACAATATGCCGAAATACCGTGCATGACCACCTAGTATATTCGGTATGACACGTCTGACTTAGGGGTGGAAGGATGTAATAATAAAAAAGGAAAGCATTCCACCGATTATAACATCCTGTTTATTGGCATACATGGTGACAGAACTGAATTGTATCAAAATACAATTGCCGACACAGACACGTCGACCATACTATATATTCGGTACCGAACGGTGTGAATTAGAAGGCCAGGCGTGCAATATGGAACAATATACCAGGCCATCCTTAAACAAGAGGCCCAAGAGGGCCTGTGGACGCTCTACTTGCTAAAACAGCTCTTATAGATTTAAATAGATATAGCTAGATATAGCTCTCTTCTCCTATAGATTTAACAAAGGAAAATACAATATAGCATTTTTCAACAAATCAAGGGCCATAACTCTGTTATTACTAACAAGATCTAGCTGGTTTTCGAAACTGTCTAAGATTGCATTGCTATACCGCGCTTTGTACAACTAGACATCATACTGAGGCTTCCTGCCAAATTTCGTAGAAATCCAACAAGCCGTTTAAGAGGAGTAGTGCCGACAAGAAATTTAAAATAAAAATGTCAAAGGGCCATAACTCCGTCAAAAATCAGCGAACTGGAACAAAAGCGTGATATGCACAACTAGACATCTTACCGATGCTTCCTGCCAAGTTTCGTCGAAATTCAACAAGGCATTTAGGCTAGATGAGTAGCGCCGACAAGAAATTTTAAAGTAAGTGTCAAGTAATTAAAAAGATAATACAAAAATATATATATTCAAATCAATCAAAAATCAAATTAAAAAAAATAATTATAAAAGAATATAAAAAAAATAAAATAAAAAAATAACAAAATTAAAAAAAAATAATAATTGAAAATATTTTTAAAAAAAAAATCAAATTAAAAACTAAAAAAAATATTGAAAAACAGTTTTTGCCGGTGCAAGCCTAAGTAAAACTGACCCCCAGGGTGGGGCCAAATGTGACCAATAGGTCACCATTTGAACAAACTTGGTAGAAGACCATAAGCTTATAGCAAATGCAAAATATTAAACCTCTGGCTCTTGCAGTTTCAGAGAAGAAGATTTTTTTAATTTTTCCCTATACATGTCTATGTAAAACATGTGACCCTTGGGGCGGGGTCAAATGTGACCCGAGGGTCACAATTTGAACAAACTTGGTAAAGGACCATAAGCTTATAGCAAATGCAAAATATTAAACCTCTGGCTCTTGCAGTTCCAGAGAAGAAGATTTTTTTCAGTTTTTCCCTATACAAGAATTTATGTAAAACATGTGACCCTTGGGGCGGGGTCAAATGTGACCCGAGGGTCACAATTTGAACAAACTTGGTAAAGGACCATACGCTTATAGCAAATGCAAAAATATTAAACCTCTGGCTCTTGTAGTTTCCGAGAAGAAGATTTTTTTTAAAAAAAATCCTACATGTATATAAGTCTATGTAAAATTGTGACCCTCAGGGCGGGGACAAATTTGACCAACTTAGTTGAAGACCATAAGCTGATGCTACATGTAATACATGAGAGCTCTGTGACATGTGGTTCCAGAGAAGAAGATTTTTTTCAGTTTTTCCCTATACAAGCCTATGTAAAACTGTGACCCCCGGGGTGGGGCCAAATGTGACCCCTGGGTCACCATTTGAACAAACTTGGTAGAGGACCACAAGCTTATAGCAAATGCAAAATATTGAAAATCTGGCTCTTGCAGTTTCAGAGAAGAAGATTTTTTAAGTTTTTCCCTATACATGTCTTTGTAAAACATGTGACCCTTGGGGCAGGGCCAAATGTGACCCGAGTGTCACCATTTGAACAAATTTGGTAAAGAACCATAAGCTTATAGTAAATTCAAAATATCAAACCTCTGGCTGTTGTAGTTTCCGAGAAGAAGATTTTTAAAAAAAAAATCCTATATAAGTCTATGTAATACTATGACCCCCGGGGCGGGAACAAATTTGACCCCAGGCTCACCATTTGAACAAACTTAGTAGAGGACCATAAGCTGATGCTACATGTAATACATGAGAGCTCTGCCTTGTGGTTTCAGAGAAGAAGATTTTTTAAAGTTTTTTACTATATGTCTATATGAAAAACATGCAAAACCTCAATATACAAACTTTGGACCCCCGGGGCACGGCCATTTTTTACCCCGGGGACTTTATTTGAACAAACTTGATAGTCTAGGCGTTGGCGATCATTTTAAATGAAAAACTGTTGAAATCTGTTCAGCGGTTCTGGAGAAGAAGATTTTTTAAGGTTTCGACTATATATGGTAATGGCAGCCATCTTGGATGTAGCGCTGACCTAATTTTAACAAATCTAAAAGCATTCATCTAAGGATCAACCATGTGAAGTTTGGTCAAAATTAGCCAAGCGGTTTCTGAGGAGAAGTCGTTTGCTTGGCCAGTAGAGCTAAAAATTGTTGGTTTGCAGTGCTCCGACCCAGAATTTTTTAGGTGTGTAGGTAGGTAGTTGATTTTTTTTTTGCTTTAAATGGTTGATTACCATTTATATGTTAAAAACATAAAACAGTTTAAATCCTCACCCTCCAAGGCACTAAAACTAGAATCACTATACACAAGGCAACATTAAACAACACCATGTTACTTAAAGCTGATATCCCGCCAACAACAGGGAAATTGTACAGAAAAATGTAGGCTACACCGTTTCTAAACCTAGTACTGATGTAACTTACATATATCTGCTACCATATTATACTTTGTATAAATTTATATCCTCACAGGCTTTATAGCCTATTGGAAATTTGAAAAAAGTATCTATCTACATATGTATATGTTGCGAATCTGAACTATTTTACTACAATATCAACGCCTTAACTGGCCAGGAAAAACATCAACCTATTTAACAGACGCGTGTGTATTATGTAATAAACACTACATACATGGGTTAAATCAGGCATAACAACTTGATCCTGAGATTGACAAAGTTTTTAACTAGAGCGGATGTTTTGCAGCCATTTTGACAAGAGTTTCATCTTTTGTTATTATACTGCTCCCTCGATAATCCTATTGTTTACCAAATTATCTATGACTATCAAATACCTTCTAAAAATAATTTCATAATTACTTTCCAATCTTTAATCAACACTCGCCGAAATTGTTTTCATATTGATCAATATTATATCGACTTCGTCAATTAAATCGCCGCTATATACTGTTTTATGCGGTCACTTATTCAATCAATCAATTACCTAATCAGTCAGCTGATATAGAAATAATCTGCTTTTATGATGAATCAAGAGTAATTACTGCCAGTCATCCTAAAACTGTGAAATTTGATGACTGTTTATTCCAATTATGCCGTGTAGGATGCGAGTGTAATTACCTTGACAGGCTGGGTATCGGGTTTTCCCACTTCGACTGGTGCATTATGGTTTACCACCACCAATTACATGTAAACCTCCGAGGTGTAGTCGAATGTAGTTCCTATAATAAAAAGTAATCCCTCCTTTTT
Organism: Cyrtodaria siliqua; assembly: GCA_037043455.1. Taxonomy (NCBI): domain Eukaryota; kingdom Metazoa; phylum Mollusca; class Bivalvia; order Adapedonta; family Hiatellidae; genus Cyrtodaria; species Cyrtodaria siliqua. The sequence goes on from JAWPHD010012414.1 coordinate 33,186, forward strand.
CGATGGAAACGGGCATTATAAGTAGGGGAAAACTGCCCATTTCTATTCGATTTTGTGGTTATATGTATAAGAAGCGTATTAATAGGTTTTACTGGATCACTGATGAACATTTTCGAAATGTCGACTCTATGCTTACACTTTGTGAGCAATGAAAACAGTCGATCAATAAAAACAGCTGTACCCTTGACCTGTTTAGTAAGCAAACAAGAACTTTCTTACATGTCTTGTGACCCCACGTTTTCTGGTGATTTTTCAAGTGGAAAAATAGTTTTCTATATGAACATTACACTGCTGCATTATCCATACTTGAGTTGAATTTGCAGCAAATCATTAATATGTGACACTTTAACATTGGTGTCTATGGGGAAAATAATTGGTGCTTTCATACCTATAAGAGATGCGTGCAGTAATTAGGACTCGCTCAGATTCGTACCTAGGGACACTTTTCCGATAACAATTGGTAAAATAAGCTCAGAAATAAGTTTTCCATAGTTTATTACATAGGTTTTGAGCGTGTTTAGTCCAATTTTGCATATAAAAGCCGTAATTTTGAGTTTCATTTTATTTTCTTGTTTAAAATGACGTATTGGTGAAGTGTTTGCAGTTGAACTATGTCTTTTTGGTATCAACATGTAGGGTAGCATGTTTGCAACATGTTTTCATGAATTAAATTTGCATGACAACAGGTTTGGTAGGCATGAAACCACTAAATCTTTCCCCTACCCCCCTAAAATAGGATACTGTGAAAAATGAAGATTTGTGTAAAAGGTAAAATATTATTCCTTATCATTCAAACTCGACTTGGTAGCGTTCAGCTAGTATCAATTCTGATTTTAGCAGTATTTTTGGCATTATTAAGCTCGTATTCGCTACTATAATCAGGTATGATACCACCAATTTTGAAGAATTTGACTGAAAAATCAAATTTGGCATGAAAATCGACATAAATTGGCATATTCAACGTCCTAATTGTACCTAAAATGCATATTTTATTTATGTCCATTGAATGTTCTAAACATTTGATCTATTTAATATGTTGTATTGACAAGAAGTGCCGTTTGGTATGACAATTCAGACAGTGTAAAATTAAAAAAAAAATCTCTGATTTTTGTCAATTTCAGACTATTGTCCTTGGTATTCACAAGACCATATCTCGGCAAATAATCATTCGATTTGCATGAAGTAGGTGTTTTTAAGCTTGTTATGAAAATGACAACACAACATTCTCATTTAAGAAACATCTGAACATGTTTTCTCCTCTTATAGGTTTACCACCACCAATTACATGTAAACCTCCGAGGTGTAGTCGAATGTAGTTCCTATAATAAAAAGTAATCCCTCCTTTTTCGATGGAAACGGGCATTATAAGTAGGGGGAAAACTGCCCATTTCTATTCGATTTTGTGGTTATATGTATAAGAAGCGTATTAATAGGTTTTACTGGATCACTGATGAACATTTTCGAAATGTCGACTCTATGCTTACACTTTGTGAGCAATGAAAACAGTCGATCAATAAAAACAGCTGTACCCTTGACCTGTTTAGTAAGCAAACAAGAACTTTCTTACATGTCTTGTGACCCCACGTTTTCTGGTGATTTTTCAAGTGGAAAAATAGTTTTCTATATGAACATTACACTGCTGCATTATCCATACTTGAGTTGAATTTGCAGCAAATCATTAATATGTGACACTTTAACATTGGTGTCTATGGGGAAAATAATTGGTGCTTTCATACCTTATGCAACATCGAGGGGGAACCAGTCTCGTTTATATGAACCGCAAAGAGAAAATCTACCGGAAATGATCGAGAAAAAATAAATCGGCGCCATGAAACACCAAAAAAAAAGTTTGAATCGCAGCCATTTGTACGAGTCGGTCGCGCACTGCAAACCAACAATTTTTTAAGGATGGCCCCACTAAATGAATATCCTGTTTATATTGGAACACATACCTGATATATCTGTGATTGAACATAACAAGATTAACACAACTGAAGCCAAAATCATGTCAAGTTACCTAATGAGCCAGCTAACTTATGTACTTAGGCCATAAAAAATTAATTACCTGGTTCTCAGGCCCGCCCGCATGTCTTTTTTTGGTTGCCGCATTGCCGATTTTATCTCAAAAGTAATAAAATTAAAAATTGGAAATGCGCTACCGAAATTTCGAGAAAAAAGTTCCGCATCCAAGTTCGTTCCGGTTTTTACATGCAACTACCTCAGGGGAATCCCCTTGTGGGTAGACTGGTGCGCGGCCGACTATCTGCCGCTCTGCTCGCTAGCTTGTGAGTGTTGCAGTCGTACGGGTACCAATCTAGGAGAGTCCGACGCTTGAGACGCTTGGAACTATATATAGTAGGTGCTACAAAACAGGCGATTTATTCAAGCGTCTAATCGACAAAGTCTCATAACAACATGCAATAATGGCGGTGTCATCGAGTCGATTGAAGTTCATGCGTGATCTAATACAAATATACGGACTTATTGTGATTGAAAGAGCATAAGTCGGGAAGAAATGATAAGGTAATGATCGACAATAGAGATGAGCTGATCCAACTGGTTATTGCACATGTATTTCAAGATATTTTGCATCAATACATGTATTGGAATTAAAGTTTGTATAAAAAAAATCGTCTGCGTGTCTGTTGACCACTGTAAAATTGTAAAAAAAATGCGCCCGCCCGCATCTCTTCTCAGAAAAAGTGGCCTGAGAACCAGGTAATTAGTGTAACGAATAATATAGATATGTCTGACAGGTCGTCAATAACTACTGTAGTTTGTAATTTTACAAATATTTTGCGTGATGTTGCCGATCCACTTTTTTGTACAAAGGTTTTTAATAATTGTGACCCTACTTTTACTGACGAGCCAATGGTAAGAAATAAGGAATTGTATGATGTGGAATGTATTCAAGCGAAACAACGATATAGTGAAGCATTGGGCATATTTAATAGATGCAAATCTAACTTTAGGAGAGAAGAGTTTTGTATATTAAAAAGGGAATAAAAGGATATTTATCCGATTGTACCTATTATCATTTACTAGCACGAAACAATGTGTACATATATGTAAAGAAGGATAAAAATATCGGACAGGGAAAGCAGCATTCAAGGACGACAGGCAACCACAAAACACAAAAACAAACACGCAAACAGACAAACGAAAAGGTAAAAGTACTAAAAAATGCAAACGACATCACAAATACAAAAGGGTTGACAATAGGGCTACCGCCTTGGAACGGTCAGTGGCAAAGTAGGCCACTGGGGGTTTAAACCGGTTCTAGGGTGCACCAATTCTCCCATTTCTGCTCATGTGAGATAGGCATTTTCCTCATGTGAGATAACTCTATCTTACATGACATGTGACTTATGACGTCATGACGTTACGTCGACGTCGCCTTATTCTGGCGTTAAATCAGCAAAATCATTGAATTTATGCCGTTTTAAACACATAATGGGAGAAAAATAATCCATCATGAGTGATCCATGTGAGATAGGGAAATCTCACCCTCGGGATCAGAATTGCAACCAGGCACTCGGCAGAGCCTCGTCCCTGGTTACAATTCTGACCCTCGGGTGAGATTTCTCTATCTCACATGGATACTCATGATGGATTCTTATAATCTCACACTTACCCTACTGTCATCCCATTAAAACAGCACAGTGTAAATAAAGAAATCCCCGCCATGATCTAAACTCTAACCAACAAGGCAGCATCAATAGGCAATATAAGTAAAACACAAATATGCTCGTGTAAATATAATACGAAAAAACAATAGCCTAGAAAGCCACAATGCAGGTACTCAGTGACTTGGCAGAAGCCAGAGCAGTAAGAGAATACACCATTAAGGGCACGACAAGAAAGAACATGGACAAACATCAAACGCCACCGTCCCAATGGGCTTTAGGTAGGCGTCATCATAGGGTCCACAGCCTGTCCGGTCATCGTACAATTAAAGAGGAAGTCTTGATCTTTCGTTTTCGCTTCAAGATTTGCAGAAAATGTACAATTTTATATAAGTGTTATAATTAACATTTTTACAATTTAATTGTTATTTTTCCAAATAAACAATGAACTTCTTGGTGCATTCATAAAACATTCATAAATTTGTCTATATTTGCTATTACAGGTTTTATCTCAATTCATGATAACATGACATATCAGATTTGTTGTTTATAAAATGGACATAATTTCTGTTTGTTGTAATTATTTTGAAATTACACTAGTTCGAATGACTACCTAGTATGGGCTGTGTTTTATACATATATTATGCTATTTATTTTATGAAAATAAAATTTATAAACATTGCTTTGCCGTTATCATTTTTTATATATGTTTCAGATGATATGAAATGCCTTTTACCCAGGTAGGGGTGAAACTTAATCAACAAAAAAATCAACTAGAAATTAATATGAGAGGAAATACAATTATTGAACCTTATTATTAAACAAATTAAAATTATCAATCACTTCTAAGGCATTTCGATGAAATTAAACACAGAGTAACAAATATTTTTCTGAGTTTGAGAACCTGATGAATTTGATGAATTTGTCAAGAATTTGGGCAATTAGCGCCTCTGTCATATGTGAATTGGTCAAAACATACCATTATTAGGACTGGACTTACATGCAAGGTAAACATGGTCTTTGATTTTAAATACTATTAGTAAACTTTTATTTTTTTTCTAATTAATTTGTTGATGATTTGAACTTATTTGTTTAAATATTTTTCAATTATTAAGGAAAATATTTAGTGTCCGTGAGTTGGTAATTTGTTCCAGAATTCTGCATACAATAATTACATGAGGAATACTTACAATGAATATTAACACATGACAGTAGGACTCCATCATATTTCAATAGTATAAGATCTAATGTTATGAATAATAAATTTTAATTAATTAAACTTAAATTCTGGAAACAGAATGAACATTTCAACCTATAACTTTATTAAATAATTGGCCATCAAATGATATTCTTGAGATCCAAGTTATCATTTAAATAATCAAATTATTTACCATTGCCATACACAACTATTATCAATGCAAATCTACATTTTTAACCTATTTTTGAATGGTCCATTGTGTCTCATATTATGGTCCCTTTTGTCCCCTCATGTGGTCCTTTTTGTCTGGTCCCTTCTGACCATGGTCCCTTATGTCCCAGTACCGATACAAGATACAAGATTCTTTCTTTTTCTTTCTTCTTTCTTTGTTTCTTTCTTTCCTCCTTACAGCGGATTATGACAACAATCACAAACATATTGGGACCGCTGTTAACATTAACAGTAACAAAACAATCAATGGTTATTGTATACTAGTAGTGCAAGTACGCGTATTTGTAGCATGGTCACTGAAGCACCTGTCGGAATAAATGTTGTACTACAACTACAAGTTATTGGAAGTTAGAGAATGGCAGGGAGCTGAAATGAACATGCTACAAAACAAATAGAGTATGGTTTCATCTCGTTGGTTAATTTAAACGCCTCGATGGCCTACGCCCATCTCGATGTTTAAATCAACCAACTCAATGAGTCCATACTCTATCTATCACACATCAGTATACAGGCGTGACACAAATAACGTTAATTTGATAATCATATTAACCACAGTAACCACATTAACACACATTTATGTTTCTTTCTTTTTAAGTTGGCTTTATGACTGAGACACATTTGGTGACATACTTAAATAAATATGTCCAATCGTCGACAGTTTCTGTTTAACAGGGACGCATATCTTAAAGTAAGTATATGACCTAATTTCCATTTCTTGAAAATCGCGTATAATTTTAGTACAAAATAGTTTATGCAAAAAAAACACAAATTAATTCACAAACATCAAATACAATTTAATGTATTCGATTTCAATGTATTTTTTTGTATATGACCGTTTCCTTTGTATATATGAAGAAAAACAAATCATAATTTATGTGAAAATAGGGTGGAATATTGCTTTAACTGCCTTGCAGAGCCTCTGAAAAAACAGCAGTGTTATTGTTGTTTTGTGAAGGGGTGTGGGTGGGGGGTTTGGGGACCTGTGAGAAGAAACATTTCGATACAAACGAATATGCTTCAGTTCGACGCGAACGAACATTCAAGAAGTCTGCATATAAGCCAGAAATCAATGCGTGAAATACTGCATTGTTATCAATCTTTCGTACGCAGTACGGACATCATCGTTACATATGACTTTATATATATACTGAGCAAAAATAAAAAGAATCCCCTTTTCTTTACTTTATTATATAGACAGCAAAACAGGAGATAATAAATGACGTATATAGAATAATTAGATTGACCACCACCAATAGTATAACAAAATATTGTTTTGAAAAGTTCAGTACACAAGGGAGTTATCCCCCTTTTTCTTAAAGCAACAGAAAAAAACACCGATTGTGTAGGTAGCAGCTTTGGATTTTACAAAACCAAATTACCTCCCTTTGAGGTTTCCATAGCATCCATAAAAGAGTAGTGCTTGGCAAAATTTTAAACCGTTTAAAGGAATATTTAGTACTCAGTGATTCGTGATAAAAAACATCAAACGTTGTTTAATAAAAGCGCTGTTCAAGCTGTACTACTCCCTCAAAAACTGGCCTAGGGGAATACCAGCAAAAAATACAAAAGTACAATTGTTAATTCGTTATGTAGATAAGTTAATTCGTTATGTAGATAAGTTAATTCGTTATGTAGATGAGTTACTTCGTTATGTAGGTAAGTCAATTCGTTATGTAGATATGTTACTTCGTTATGTAGGTAAGTCAATTCGTTATGTACAATTGTTAATTCGTTATGTAGATAAGTTAATTCGTTATGTTGATGAGTTACTTCGTTATGTAGTCATGTCAATTCGTTATGTAGATAAGTTCCTTCGTTATGTAGTTAAGTTAATTCGTTATGTAGATAAGTTACTTCGTTATGTAGGTAAGTTAATTCGTTATGTAGATAAGTTAATTCGTTATGTAGATGAGTTACTTCGTTATGTAGGTGAGTCAATTCGTTATTTACAATTGTTAATTCGTTATGTAGATAAGTTAATTCGTTATATGGATAAGTTAAATTCGTTATGTAGATAAGTTAATTCGTTATGTAGATGAGTTACTTCGTTATGTAGTCCTGTCAATTCGTTATGTAGATAAGTTACTTCGTTATGTAGGTAAGTTAATTCGTTATGTAGATAAGTTACTTCGTTATGTAAGTAAGTTAATTCGTTATGTAGATAAGTTAATTCGTTATGTAGATGAGTTACTTCGTTATGTAGTCCTGTCAATTCGTTTTGTAGATGAGTTACTTCGTTATGTAGTTCTGTCAATTCGTTATGTAGATAAGTTACTTCGTTATGTTGTCCTGTCAATTCGTTATGTAGATAAGTTAATTCGTTATGTAGATGAGTTACTTCGTTATGTAGTCCTGTCAATTCGTTATGTAGATAAGTTACTTCGTTATGTAGTCCTGTCAATTCGTTATGTAGATAAGTTACTTCGTTATGTAGTCCTGTCAATTCGTTATGTAGATAAGTTAATTCGTTATGTAGATGAGTTACTTCGTTATGTAGTCCTGTCAATTCGTTATGTAGATAAGTTACTTCGTAATGTAGTACTGTCAATTCGTTATGTAGATGAGTTACTTTGTTATGTAGTCCTGTCAATTCGTTATGTAGATGAGTTACTTCGTTATGTAGTCCTGTCAATTTGTTATGTAGATAAGTTACTTCGTTATGTAGTCCTGTCAATTCGTTATGTAGATAAGTTACTTCGTTATGTAGTCCTGTCAATTCGTTATATAGATAAGTTAATTCTTTATGTAGATGAGTTTCTTCGTTATGTAGGTAAGTCAATTCGTTATGTACAATTGTTAATTCGTTATGTAGATAAGTCAATTCGTTATGTAGGTGAGTTACTTCGTTATGTAGGTGAGTTAATTCCTTATGTAAAATTGTTAATTCGTTATGTAGATAAGTTAATTCGTTATGTAGATGAGTTACTTCGTTATGTAGGTAAGTCAATTCGTTATGTACAATTGTTAATTCGTTATGTAGATAAGTTAATTCGTTATGTAGGTGAGTTACTTCGTTGTGTAGGTGAGTTAATTCGTTGTGTACAATTGTCAATTCGTTATGTAGATGAGTTACTTCGTTATGTAGTCCTGTCAATTCGTTATGTAGATAAGTTACTTCGTTATGTAGTCCTGTCAATTCGTTATGTAGATAAGTTACTTCGTTATGTAGTCCAGATATCTACATAACGAATTAACAATTGTACATAACGAATTGACTGGACGACATAACGAATTAACCTATCTACATCACGAACTGACTTATCTATAGAACGAATTAACTTATCCACATAACGAATTGACGTGTCTACATAACAAATTGACTACATAATGAAGTAATTTATCCACATAACGAATTAATTTATCTACATAACGAACTGAAAAATACTATTAGCAGACATATATGGCTTTCCATAGTTTTGCGTTAAACTAAATCTCTTAAAGGACCTATTTCCAGCCTATTTTACTTGGTGTAAGGGAGACAATTTGTATAGATAGTTGCATGAGAAAATGTTATTATTCACCATTGGTCTGTACTAAAACGCCTGAACATGCAGTACACGTACTTATTTAAAACAAAAAGGCAGGGTTTTGCTTCAATGTCATTATGTGTGTGTTTTATTTACAATGAATTATCACTATAGATTCATATTTACAATGAATTATCACTATAGATTCATATTAACAATGAATTATCACTATAGATTCATATTAACAATGAATTATCGCTATAGATTTATATTAACAATGAATTATCGCTATAGATTCATATTAACAATGAATTATCACTATATATTCATACTGACAATGAATTATCACTGTAGATTCATATTAACAATGGATTATCACTATATATTCATATTAACAATGAATTATCACTATATATTTATATTAACAATGGATTATCACTATAGATTCATATTTACAATGCATTATCACTATATATTCATATTAACAATGTATTATGACTATAGATTCATATTTACAATGAATTATCACTATTATAGATTTATATTAACAACGAATTATCACTATAGATTCATATTAACAACGAATTATCACTATAGATTCATATTAACAACGAATTATCACTATAGATTCAGTATAACACTGCTGTTCATATATGTATTAACTGTGTGGTGCATTATTCGGTATAACACAGCCGTTCATATATATATTGACTATGTTGTGTTTTTCTGTTTTGTTGTGCCCATTGTATTCTTGTGTCACAAATCTGAAAATAAACAAAGATATTTTATTATTGGAGTACTTTAATCAAATAAAACAAATGCGTCCTCCTTTCATCAGATGCAAATGAAAATCAACAACATCAAACATAGTAAAATAAAACGTTATATATCAGGATAGCACGAAGATATGTTTAAAGCATATGTTTTAATCCAATTAAAAATACAGGTATACCAAAATTCGATCATGTCAACCTAGCATATATATCGTGTATTACATTTAGATTTGCACGTGCTCAAACTCGGACACATGTGTTTTTCTCGTGGGTTCTTCGGTTTCCAGACAACGCTAACGCTATCATCCGCGTCACCGAGAGTGATGTGTGTATGTTGTTTCATAATCGATATAAAATAAAGTGTTTTTAAGATATGAATACGTTCGATACATTGTTCAAAATATATAAATTTAATCTGCGAGTTGAAAACAATACTTACCACTCTAGCAAAATAGCCTGTGCCAGAAGCACTCCCTTGGCACCCAAGGTGTATCCTTAATGGTACTGGTACTGAAGTTAACACTTGTGTGTAGCTCACTTTGAGCATACACTGTCAGGATTCCATAACCATCGTCATCGTTTTGGTCATGATTGGCGGTGGTAGTATGGCGGATCTCGTAACAAGTCGTCGGCTGGCTGGCAGACGGGCAAACATCATCGGCATGTCGGTCTTCGGTGTCGGATGTGATACTCTTGATCTGCCGAACATTCGTTTGACTCCTGGTGGTTCGCAATTGGGCAGCCATCTTCAGCAGATATCCCATCATTGGCATTTGTGGTATGCTTAGGCTCATGTTCAGTCGTACTGTTGCTGGCAACCGGGCAGCTAACATCAGCATGTCGGTCATCATTGCGGGCTGTACTGATCTTGATCTCCTCGCCATTCGTTTGGATGCTGGCAACGGAGCAGACGACATCGACATGTATGGCACTATTTGTAGTGACGGTATTTTAGGTCTCGCAATCGGGTATCCATCACCGGCACACGTGCTATCATTGGCTGTGCTCGTGCGGCTGACCACGTTATCATTCGCATTGCTACTGGCAACCAGGTTACCAACTTCCGAATCTTTCAGGGTTTCGGAGCAATCGATCACATGACCACTAGTATATGTAAGAGGAATATCGTCATGTGGTTTTGAACTGTTCCAAAGAACTGTATGCTTCATCCGATATGCCTCTTTAACGCTACACTTCCCGCACGTGCAGTAACTGACGTTGTATTGCTCGGTGAGAATAATTAACCGAGGTGTCGTTATCTTTGGACGACTTGGTGGTACATAAGTATGGCCTTGTCTGTCGAGGGTCTTGTTAAGTCCTGTTTAAAAAAAAAAGAATTCCATTAAAACATATAGCAAGAGCAGAATTTAGTAGTGGTACCAAAAGAAAAGTACCGCTTCGTGAGTTTGAACTCCAAACCCACGCTAAAATTACACTTGCGAGTAAGACGAACTGGTTCCCGACTGAGCTACACGGAACAGTTATGTGATACAAGACATACTGTAGTAAAAATATAATGCGCAAAATGGATATCACGTGAGCAGCAGAAGTGTAAATATTGCGGTCCCAGCGATGTTTACAATTTAAACACAATACAATTATTTTTTTCTTGAAATTAACGAATTTCTTTCTTTATAGGCGACTTATTTAGGTCTATGCTCATATATCCATGTATACATTTCAATGAATACAAATCGGACATTATGTTCTACTTACGGAGAGTTTCCCTTTAACGAATCGCTATTAAGACATTAAACAAGAAGTTCGAGCTTTGAGCAGTAACCGTGGTTTACACGTTTTAACTTACGAAGCCAGAAATGTAAACCATGTAAAACGCATTGAGCGCATGAATGTGTGACATATACTATCCTAATAAATGGCACCATTACCGTGAGAACAATGTTCAATGTTTAAAGCGACACGCGGCAATCTTGACTTGTTTAAAAACTAGCGGTGTGCAGTTAGTGTTTCTACATAACTTGCATCTTTGCATTCATTAATATTAATTATTAAAACAGTTCCAAACAAATTGTGTTTGCATATTACTAACTATTGATTATATTCCATTAAAAGTATATTTAAACATTTGGTAACATGATGCTGGATTAATAAGTCGAGGTCTAATTCAATGCGTGATACAAACTTTAAGATTGCCTTGTGTCCCTTTAAACCAAACTCAGCGGAGTTTGTGGACGCAAAAAGATAACTGCGGCCGTATTAATTGGAGGCCGTATTAACTAAAATTAACGCCTCAAAGAATTATAGCCGGGATGAATATTAGTCTATTAGATATTAGTCTATTAGGGCACGGTCCCAGATTACTAAGAACCGTTAAAAATCAAATTAATTAGTAACGAATTTATGCATAGTTTTCTCTCTTTGTATATATATACATTTTCAAATATGTTTTTATATTTGTTTGATATCAATTAATTACTATAATACACGTGAACACAAACTTAGAAAACACAAACAAATCATGCTCACCTCGAAACTTTTTATACATTACATCGGTATAAAAAGCATGTTTGCAAAAGTTTTCTGATGTATCGTTGTCCATGTTGATCTGAAATACTGTTACAACGGAGCGGTAAGACGTCGTTGCTATGACGTCGTTGTCATGACGTACCGGATGTGAGAGTTACACTTCCGCTAGAAATCGTGACTGGAATTTTTGAAACGTGTATTTTACACTTATAATAAACAAAATTAAGTTACCAGATGTAATGTTTGTAACTACAAAATTAGAATATATATAAAATATCTGACGTCCAAACTGAAACAAAAAAGAGTAAAATTGGTAATATAATAGACGATTTGTCGGAAATAGAGCTTCTAGCCCTTGATAACAGTACTGCAATCCTATTGGTTGGCGTTTAGTATTTGCAACCTTTAAATTAAGAAGACAAGTGCAAAGATTTTCAACTTTGGACCGTATGTAAGAGACTTTATGTTTTGAGAATATATAAGTTTAACCTATATTTCTAGCAGTTTAATTGGTTCATATTAAAAGAGATAACACTAAGATGTCCCATCTGGGACGGTATGTGTTTGTTTTAACGGTCTTAAAAACGAAATGCTCAGACCGTAAAATCACTAACATACAGTTCCCAGTTGAAAATCTTAGCACTTGTATCTCTTAATATTATTTTTTTAAACTTCAGCCAATAGGATTGCAAGATTGAGGTCAAGAGCTAAAAGCTTTACTTTCCGATTAATTAGCAAACTATTATATTACTAATTTTACTTTTTCTCATAATATTACCAATATATAGAGGATCTGACATGGCGAGCTTAATAACAAATTCCTGGACGAGTTTAATAAAATTTTGTATGAAATGACAACGAGTGTCAGATCCTTTTTATCACATGGCTCAAAAACGACAAGAAACTTGCAATTAAACCCAACCAATCAAACCAGAACGATATCTCGGACAGACAACAGCACGTGTATAAAGCACGTGCACGGTCGCGGTTAATACAAGGAAATACGTAATGGGTATATTATACGGAATACAAGCAGTTCCATGTGATAAAATATTCTAAGTACAAGTAGTTTCACACAGTGTAAGTTTATTTTGTTTATTGTGAGTGAAAAGTTAAAGTTTTAAAAAATCCATCCAAGAATTCCCATGATCGACAATTCTAGCGGAAGTGATACTCATTTCCGCCACGTCGTGACAACGACGTCATAGCAACGACGTCCTACCGCTCTGTTGTAACGATATTTCAGATCAACATGGACGACGATACATACGAATACTTTTGCAAACCAGTTATTTATACCGATGCAATGTATAAAAAGCTTCGAGGTGAGCATGATTTGTTCGTCTTTTATGCTCAGTTTGTTTTCAATTGTATTATATTAATTGGTATCAAGAAGATGTAAAAAATACATTTGGAAGTGCAAACCATAACAAAAATACTAACCAGGAAAGAAATGGTATTCATAAAGGAGTTACCAATTAATTTGGTTTTTAACGACTCATCAGCACAGTGTGGTAAGAATCATATTAATCCGGGACCGTGCACTAATTTTACTAATATATTCATATGGTTCTTTGAGGCGTAAAACCCCGTTGAGAATGGTTTAAAGGGACACATCGTAATCTGGGACAGTGCCCTAATTTTAATAATATATTCCTATGGTTCTTTGATGCGTAAAACCCCGTTGAGAATGGTTTAAAGGGACACATCGTAATCTGGGACAGTGCCCTAATTTTAATAATATATTCCTATGGTTCTTTGAGGCGTAAAACCCCGTTGATAATGATTTAAAGGGACTCTTCGCAATCTTGACTTGTGTATCGCGCATTAAAATTAGCACCTTGACTTATTATTCCAGCATTATTTTAACTTGGAAATTGCTTGCATATAATTAAAAAAAACAGTTTTTTTTTTTCAATTTCCTTCATTATTCTACCAAATGTTTAAATATATTATTGATGGAATATAACCAATACTTAGTAATATGCAAACACAATTTGTTTGGAAATGTTTTAATAATTAATAGTAATGATTGCAAAGATGAAAGCTATGTAGAAACAATAACTGGACGCCGCGAGCTTTAAACAAATCATGATCGTCGCTTGTCTCTTTAAATATTGAACATATCCGTGGTGCACACGGTACGGGTGCCATTTACTAGGATGTTATATGTCACGCATTCATGCACTCAATGCATTTTACATTCTATACATTTCTGGCTTCGTAAGTTAAAACTTGTAAACCGTTGTCACTGCTCAAAGCCCGATGCTCTTATTTAATGTCTTAAAAGCGATTCGTTAAAGGGACACTCTCCGTAAATAAAGCATATATTGAGAATAATCAAATAATGTCTGATTTTTATTTTTTGAAATGCATGCATGGAAACATGAGTATAGACCTAAATAAACCTAAATAAGTCGCGTATAAAGAAGTAGATTCGTTAATTTGAAGAAGAATAAAAAATATTGTATTTTACTTCAATTGTAAGCATCGCTGTGACCGCAATATTTACACTTCTGCTGCTCACGTGATATCCTTTAGCGCATTATATGTTGACTATAGTATGTCTTGCATCACATATCTGTTCCCGTGTAGCTCAATCGGGAACCAGTTTGTCTTACCCGAAACTGTAATTTTAGTGAGGGCTTTGAGTTCAAACCCACGAAGCGGTACTTTTTTTTGGTATAGCTATGGAATTCCGTCCTTGCTTTAGATTTTAGTTGAATTCTTTTTTAAGCAGGACTAAACAAGACCTTTCACATATGTAGTATATTTGCGCTATGTCAGTTACAGTATAATTACCGAAGCATTGTGGTGTAGTGGTTATAGCGTCTGCCTTGCATTCGGGAGGTCGTGGGTTCGAGTCCCCTGACCGCGTCATACCAAATACTTTACAAATGGAGTAGTCACTTGTAACCCTTGCCTGACGAGCAAATAATGGGTAGTGCTACGACTGATTGACCAGTGTCAGAATAATGTGACTGGGTGGGTGGGGATATCATGTCTACTACGGCTAGGTATTCCAGTGTGGCAGCACTATAAAGAAACCATTGAGTTCGCTGCTTCAAGGAGACATATCATCACATCACACAACAACACACAGATAAAAGACCAGACATTGTGCCTATAATCGTCGGGTAGGACGCCTGTCGTAGGCGGAGGGACTATAATCCTTAGAAATACACACACACTTCATAAGGGGGGCTCATATGGTAGAGGGACTATAAACCTTAGAAAGAAAAATTCATAAGGGGAAAGGATTACTGATAAGTAAGTGCACTCAGGACGCCATTAGGTGTCAGATAAGGTTAGACCTGACTGTACAAAAGACCCGTTAGGGATCTGTCTTACTTTAAATATTAATTAAATTTAGCAGGAGATAACATCGTTAGATGTTCCTGAGAAAACGACGTCATAGTTAGAGGTTCCTGGTGATTAAAATTAAGATAATTAGCTATGACTTACAAATATATATTAGTGTCTTTATAGAGTATATTTTGTGATTATCTTGGATAATAAAAATATATGTTGAACACATCTGCGATTTTGTTTATTCCTGACTGTTGTTTATTCCTGACCGCCTAAACAATCCACACCTCGTGTACGAATCTGAGGAGAAGTAGCCTCTCTCGTGGGATATAACACCACCGTGTTAGGTTACCTCTCAGTGACCTGACGTGGTGCTGTTTATACCTGATATAACTGGTCACAGACCCGTAATGTCAGATTGTTCGTCACACAGACCAAATACAACCAATAACATCGCTTTGCCCGGTTGCCCATAAGTGACCGGACAAGGTCCTGTTTATCTTGAGCATAACTTGTCTTAGGCTGGTAATGCTAATTCGCTTGTCGTCTACTCACTTACTCACTCACACATTCAAAACGGCTACACAGACAAGGCCATACTTACGTACCAAGGCGTCCAAAGATGTCTGATTGTTAGCTCTACTGATCAAAGACACTGGTGCGGTGTCCGTCGTCTGTCCGTCCGTAATTTTTTTTTTGTAGCGACTAGTCCTCTGAAACCACTAAATGGATTTTCATGAAACTTTGCAATAATGTTGCCCATGAAGTATAGTTGATCCTAACAAAACATCATGTTGATGTGAAATCCAAGATGGCCGCCAAAGCTAAAAATAGATCTTTAAAAAACAAGATTGTAGCGACTACTTCTTAAAAACTATAAGTGATAATGATATGGGACTTTTTCTAAAATGATCAGCATGACATGTTGTTGGTCCTTGTCGAAAATCGTTTTGATTCGACGTTAAACATTGCTGCCAGCGGCCATCTTTGTTTACATAGTATTTTATAGTAAAAACGTGTAGCGACTACTCTTCTGGAAGTACTACACGGATTTTCATGACATTTCACAGGAATGTTGCTCATGATGTCTAATTGATCCTAGCAAAATATCAGGTCGGCCGGAAACTCAAGATGGCCGCCACAGCCAAAAATAGATTTTTAAATACATGTTTTAGCGACTACTTCTTGAAAACTATAAGTGATATTGATATGGGACTTTTTCTAAATTTATAAGCATGACCAAAACCAAAACTCACCTATGATCGTCTGGCAAAACAAATAATCCTAGCGGAGGTGCGTAACTCAAATTTGGACCCAGCTACGCGCCTGCACATCCTTAAATTTTACTTAAATACTTAAAACACTGTAATAATTTCGTGTGTGCTTTAAATCATTAAACTAAATATATTTTTAATATAAAAAAATCCCGTCCGACTTCAAATGAGCACTTCCGAAACGATAAAACATAGATATATTTCTACATGACTTGCAAGGTTATTTCCCCTAATTGATTCGTCGCCATTTGTATTCATTTCGACGGAAACTGGCATAGAAGGTAAATTTGTTAATATATCAATGTAAATCGTTAGATACAAGATACAAGAATATTTATTTCAAGTCCGATTGAACCTATACCAGTAGCACCACCAATTATATATGCTAGGGACTTTTCTGACGTATCCGAAGCTTTCCCATAATATAACAATAATAATTATTTCGGTACATAGCACATACATTACACATACAATTTCATATTTAAAGTATACAAATACAGTCAAAATTTAATTCAATGTTCATTTATTTTTAAGATATTGTATTTTACAATATTAAAAATAATGTATCAGCATACTTTCTTTAAAGAAAAGAAAAAAAATGTTGTTTTTAAAAACACATAAATATAATTTATAATATCTTTAAACCATGGATGGCCCATGAAAGTCCTAGGTTTTATTTCCAATGGGTCCATTGCCATAGCTCCGGCTTGCTTTAGTTTCCCTGAAGTATCAAGGAAAGCTTGATCTAACAAGGCCATCGTCGCCACAATTCCAACAACGCTGCATTTTGTCCTGGTTTTGTCTTTTAGGGCAATTTATTTTTGATAGACTTCAGATCCACACCCAAAGCATCTTCTTGTTTGACCGTTATCATAGTTCTGCTTCATTATTTGGAGCATTTCAGTAATTTTTGTCATCATCACTTCAAGTTTACTTGGCGCAGCTGTTGATGTAGCTACAACATTTGGTGGGCTGGACTCGGCTGCCCTACCTTTAACCGAAACCGCGTCCTCAATTGCATTCATTATTGTTTGGTACTCTAATACTGCCGTAATGGCCTCATCCAGGCAAGTTGGTGTCCCCTGATGCACCCTTATGGTCACTTCCGTGTCACCCAAACCACCCAGAAACTGGACCCTCACTAATTCATCCCTTTCAAACCACTCAGAAACTGGTCCCTCGCCAATTCATCCCTTTCAAACCACTCAGAAACTGGTCCCTCGCCAATTCGTCCCTGACATTAGCATGAAGAGGATGGTAAGTCTTCAAACCACTCAGAAACTGGTCCCTCGTCAATTCATCCCTTTCAAACCACTCAGAAACTGGTCCCTCGCCAATTCATCCCTTTCAAACCACTCAGAAACTGGTCCCTCGCCAATTCATCCCTGATATTAGCATGAAGAGTAGGGAAAGCCTTCAAACCACCCAGAAACTGGTCCCTCGCCAATTCATCCCTTTCAAACCACCCAGAAACTGGTCCCTGGCCAATTCGTCCCTGACATAAGCACGGATAGTAGGACAAGCCTTTACAGCTAAATGGCGCATCACATTCCCAAACTCGATTAACTTTTCTCAACCCTTCGCGATCTACCTAAAACCACTGACTTACTTAGCTTGCTTTACCAGATACATCTAAACATTCTTTTAACGCATCGTATAGACGGCCCAGTCTGCTGTTCTTTACTTGGCAGCCTGCTTCTTGAGCTTCACTGCTAAGAGGGCACTCCACAGTTTAATGTACATTTCTCAATAATCAAACCCATGACAAGCCCTTAGCTTGAATCCTTGAGCAAAAATAAATCGCACCATCAGTGTGTACATTTCTTAGAAGAAAATAAAATTACCCATGTTTCCAAACGAAATACAAGTATCAAAAAGCATTTTATGTACAACTTAAGTCCCATTTCTTTAAGATTACCCCACCCCTCAAAAACATGCTAAAAATTTCAAATGTCAATAAATAAAAAATAAGAATTTTCCTAAACATATCAGGGTCATTTCTGCTCTTACATATCAGTAAATGCTAAATTTTACATACCTTCGCCGGCTTTTTAAAAAGTTATTCCATGCGGATCACCCCGTGATTCAATATCAGCCATTTTACTTACTTTTTGGAAGTTTTTGATGGTTTCATTTTTCTGTTCATAGCCTCCAAAAAACCCTAAGATTGCGTATGCCATTACACCAAAATAAACTTAGAAATATTCGAAACTGAAAAAAACATCAAACATGCACTTCATAATTATTATAAATACCATCCATGGACCTAAAAGATGCTTATTTGATTTCTTTCTGATTTACACCATGGACATTCGTGCGAAACTGAGGAGTGCCCCCTTAAAGAAAAGTCGTCCGTTAAAAAAAACTGCCCCTTTTTCCATTTCGCAAATTTATTCCGGACGTCTTGACATACGAATCATTGTGATTGTCCAAAAATTGGCCTAACAGCACCTTTTTAATATAACACTGAAATAGCCTGTTATTAAAACAGTTTTTTTGCAATCTTTTTTCTTTTGGTCTTTCTTTTTTCCATAGCATGAAAAAGGTCTGAAATGTGCAATCAGAAGTCATTTCCACACTAAATGTTGCCTCCTATAACCCAATTTATATCAAGCCTGTATATTATGCGATTTATTTTTATTTAACGCTATTCAATGTTTAACGTCATCTTACTATGACATCAAAATACCATAGCAACCAGTACTTAATCAGGACATTACCATTAGCAAACTGTCAATATAATGAAACAGTGTTAAGGCAAACACAAGAATTACACCAGCGGTTATCACAAGTTAGATATCTCACGATAAGTTGCAATACATCTTGAGAAATTGTAAGATATATCTCAATTTATCTTTGTTATAATACAAGGGCCAATTTACACTGGTCTTATATTCATGTGACAAACAAAGTTTGTCTCAATGTCTCGCATAACTAAGCTCTGAAACTACGTTCTATCTCCATCTAAAAGTCCAATACTCCACGATGGAAATAAACTCTGTCTCTGTCGACTCTATCGTCATGTGTCTATCTTATGTATAGTTTGTCGCAGTCATACAATGGGACATTATAATACCATTTGACAAAATATGTATTGTAACTATTGTATAGTTGGATATTTCCGACATCTAAGACATGTTATGTACACATTAAATATTTTATTACACAGTTTATATTTTTTCAATTATACGTATCATGGTTACATTAATGCATTAATATATACAATATCGATATAAATACATATACAAGTAAGAGCGCTCTAACTAATTATAATTGTATTACATGTGTCGGTTCAGTTTGCTAATGATTTGTGTCAAAGCTGTTTTGGAAATTTTATATAGAAGAGAATGCCTCACTCCTATTTTAGAATCAAAAGGCTAACATCTATACCCTTGGAAGGTATAATTGGCAGTTTAAAGCTTATATATGACGTCATAATCCTCACTGCTAATGGTAGCCAATACTTATGTAATAAAATATCAAGATTGCAAACTGAAACGTCTTTTATCGACTGAAAATAATAATAAGCTTGATTGTGGTTTAACGGCATGTTATGTTGTACATACAGTTATACACACATATATATATGCATACATATATTCACACATACATACATATGTATATATACACATACATGCATGCACATATCCGCATGCATATACACGCAGACACACCTGCACATATATGTGCATATATGTACCTGACACCTAGATATGTTGTCACCAGAACACTGACGTTTGCTTGTTATATTATTCAACATGATTCTGTAATTTTCTCTATAATTATTGTTATAGTATTACATATATGAGTAATAACCTTAAGTAAGTGTTATTTCATGTCGCCGTGTGGTTCTTGACAGTTGCTATTAGACTATGCGTTCTTTTTATGTATTCATAATGTACGTTTTCGTGTATATCTGTGTGTATCCCTGCTATGTAGTGTATGTATCTAAACAATTTATAGTGGATTCATTTATAAAGTTATTTACCTCTCTCATAGTAATCCAAAGTTCCAAATATTTATTTTTGCGTGAAAAAACACATCCGCATTAAACAGTGTATGTTACGAATAGACACATTTTGACTGGTCCGTTGAAGTACATTGGTGATTCTTAGAGGTGAATTTTACTGACCAGCGTAGGCTTGTGTTATAAATTGAATTGGTGTTAACTTTTAAATATCATCTTAATTATTTTATTTTTACTTTTATATATATATTGTTTCATTATCGTTTTGATGATGTGACTTGCTATGTTATAATATATGTTTTGATTATCCTTAATTAACATGATGTGTTGTATTGTATTAACACGATCTCTATATTGTTACATGAATGTTTTGACGACGTGACTTCATGAATGTTTAGACGACGTGGCGTAACATGTTATGATGCATGTGGGCCTTTGCCAGATATGAACGATTGCTATTCTTGTTTATATTCTTGTTTATAGATACTTATTTAATGTCTTTTGGAATAGTGCTTATATTGCCTAACTGTTCCATCTAGATATTCATATCTGTTGTTTGTTATGTTATAGGCATATAGAGTATAATTCTTGGTGGGAAAATTTTTGAATAGTGCCTCAAAATGTCTATATGCAGGCTCATCCCGGCCTAAACCAATTAATCTTGCCCATTCTTTAAATATTTCTGGATTGAGTCCATTAACGTATACAAATGTCGCGATTAAGATACGTTGAAAATGTTTTACGTTTTGTGTCCAAAACAAGCGTCTTATAATGTGAGGCCATTTCTTTGCGTCTCCTATGATGTCTTGGATTTCTATCCATAATTGAAAAATGCGTTTGTTTACACTATCCTGTGCCATTATATCTTTGCATTTATTTTCGCAAAACAGTTTTATAACAGTTCTAATATTCAATATTAACAAGAATTAACTATTATATTAAAATGATATTTATTCCGTATGTCTTTTACTCGCTAAAAGGCCGTTGATGTTCATAGATTACCTAACAGATATATTAGATACAACATCGGGATCTCACATAACTTATTGATTAAGTATATTGTCTATCATAATATTATTTACTCCGTATGTGGTTTATATGTAACTATTTCCGCATAAGTGTTTTTATCGTTAGTAGTTGATTAATGACGACTCTATCTTGTGTTGGCACATTGCAGCGTGGTATATCCTCTAATCCGTAGATCACATATATCCTTGAACATTGGGAGTTTGTGAAATTTATAATAAGTTAATTCGTTATGTAGATAAGTTAATTCGTTATGTAGATGAGTTACTTCGTTATGTAGGTAAGTCAATTCGTTATGTAGATATGTTACTTCGTTATGTAGGTAAGTCAATTCGTTATGTACAATTGTTAATTCGTTATGTAGATAAGTTAATTCGTTATGTTGATGAGTTACCTAGTTATGTAGTCATGTCAATTCGTTATGTAGATAAGTTCCTTCGTTATGTAGGTAAGTTAATTCGTTATGTAGATAAGTTACTTCGTTATGTAGGTAAGTTAATTCGTTATGTAGATAAGTTAATTCGTTATGTAGATGAGTTACTTCGTTATGTAGGTGAGTCAATTCGTTATGTACAATTGTTAATTCGTTATGTAGATAAGTTAATTCGTTATATGGATAAGTTAAATTCGTTATGTAGATAAGTTAATTCGTTATGTAGATGAGTTACTTCGTTATGTAGTCCTGTCAATTCGTTATGTAGATAAGTTACTTCGTTATGTAGGTAAGTTAATTCGTTATGTAGATAAGTTACTTCGTTATGTAGGTAAGTTAATTCGTTATGTAGATAAGTTAATTCGTTATGTAGATGAGTTACTTCGTTATGTAGTCCTGTCAATTCGTTTTGTAGATGAGTTACTTCGTTATGTAGTCCTGTCAATTCGTTATGTAGATAAGTTACTTCGTTATGTTGTCCTGTCAATTCGTTATGTAGATAAGTTAATTCGTTATGTAGATGAGTTACTTCGTTATGTAGTCCTGTCAATTCGTTATGTAGATAAGTTACTTCGTTATGTAGTCCTGTCAATTCGTTATGTAGATAAGTTACTTCGTTATGTAGTCCTGTCAATTCGTTATGTAGATAAGTTAATTCGTTATGTAGATGAGTTACTTCGTTATGTAGTCCTGTCAATTCGTTATGTAGATAAGTTACTTCGTAATGTAGTACTGTCAATTCGTTATGTAGATGAGTTACTTTGTTATGTAGTCCTGTCAATTCGTTATGTAGATGAGTTACTTCGTTATGTAGTCCTGTCAATTTGTTATGTAGATAAGTTACTTCGTTATGTAGTCCTGTCAATTCGTTATGTAGATAAGTTACTTCGTTATGTAGTCCTGTCAATTCGTTATATAGATAAGTTAATTCTTTATGTAGATGAGTTTCTTCGTTATGTAGGTAAGTCAATTCGTTATGTACAATTGTTAATTCGTTATGTAGATAAGTCAATTCGTTATGTAGGTGAGTTACTTCGTTATGTAGGTGAGTTAATTCCTTATGTAAAATTGTTAATTCGTTATGTAGATAAGTTAATTCGTTATGTAGATGAGTTACTTCGTTATGTAGGTAAGTCAATTCGTTATGTACAATTGTTAATTCGTTATGTAGATAAGTTAATTCGTTATGTAGGTGAGTTACTTCGTTGTGTAGGTGAGTTAATTCGTTGTGTACAATTGTCAATTCGTTATGTAGATGAGTTACTTCGTTATGTAGTCCTGTCAATTCGTTATGTAGATAAGTTACTTCGTTATGTAGTCCAGATATCTACATAACGAATTAACAATTGTACATAACGAATTGACTGGACGACATAACGAATTAACCTATCTACATCACGAACTGACTTATCTATAGAACGAATTAACTTATCCACATAACGAATTGACGTGTCTACATAACAAATTGACTACATAATGAAGTAATTTATCCACATAACGAATTAATTTATCTACATAACGAACTGAAAAATACTATTAGCAGACATATATGGCT
The DNA here is from genome assembly GCA_037043455.1 of Cyrtodaria siliqua. Taxonomy (NCBI): domain Eukaryota; kingdom Metazoa; phylum Mollusca; class Bivalvia; order Adapedonta; family Hiatellidae; genus Cyrtodaria; species Cyrtodaria siliqua. Next base: position 56,532 of record JAWPHD010012414.1, read on the forward strand.
TTCCATAGTTTTGCGTTAAACTAAATCTCTTAAAGGACCTATTTCCAGCCTATTTTACTTGGTGTAAGGGAGACAATTTGTATAGATAGTTGCATGAGAAAATGTTATTATTCACCATTGGTCTGTACTAAAACGCCTGAACATGCAGTACACGTACTTATTTAAAACAAAAAGGCAGGGTTTTGCTTCAATGTCATTATGTGTGTGTTTTATTTACAATGAATTATCACTATAGATTCATATTTACAATGAATTATCACTATAGATTCATATTAACAATGAATTATCACTATAGATTCATATTAACAATGAATTATCGCTATAGATTCATATTAACAATGAATTATCGCTATAGATTCATATTAACAATGAAATATCACTATATATTCATACTGACAATGAATTATCACTGTAGATTCATATTAACAATGGATAATCACTATATATTCATATTAACAATGAATTATCACTATATATTTATATTAACAATGGATTATCACTATAGATTCATATTTACAATGCATTATCACTATATATTCATATTAACAATGTATTATGACTATAGATTCATATTTACAATGAATTATCACTATTATAGATTTATATTAACAACGAATTATCACTATAGATTCATATTAACAACGAATTATCACTATAGATTCATATTAACAACGAATTATCACTATAGATTCAGTATAACACTGCTGTTCATATATGTATTAACTGTGTGGTGCATTATTCGGTATAACACAGCCGTTCATATATATATTGACTATGTTGTGTTTTTCTGTTTTGTTGTGCCCATTGTATTCTTGTGTCACAAATCTGAAAATAAACAAAGATATTTTATTATTGGAGTACTTTAATCAAATAAAACAAATGCGTCCTCCTTTCATCAGATGCAAATGAAAATCAACAACATCAAACATAGTAAAATAAAACGTTATATATCAGGATAGCACGAAGATATGTTTAAAGCATATGTTTTAATCCAATTAAAAATACAGGTATACCAAAATTCGATCATGTCAACCTAGCATATATATCGTGTATTACATTTAGATTTGCACGTGCTCAAACTCGGACACATGTGTTTTTCTCGTGGGTTCTTCGGTTTCCAGACAACGCTAACGCTATCATCCGCGTCACCGAGAGTGATGTGTGTATGTTGTTTCATAATCGATATAAAATAAAGTGTTTTTAAGATATGAATACGTTCGATACATTGTTCAAAATATATAAATTTAATCTGCGAGTTGAAAACAATACTTACCACTCTAGCAAAATAGCCTGTGCCAGAAGCACTCCCTTGGCACCCGGGGTGTATCCTTAATGGTACTGGTACTGAAGTTAACACTTGTGTGTAGCTCACTTTGAGCATACACTGTCAGGATTCCATAACCATCGTCATCGTTTTAGTCATGATTGGCGGTGGTAGTATGGCGGATCTCGTAACAAGTCGTCGGCTGGCTGGCAGACGGGCAAACATCATCGGCATGTCGGTCTTCGGTGTCGGATGTGATACTCTTGATCTGCCGAACATTCGTTTGACTCCTGGTGGTTCGCAATTGGGCAGTCATCTTCAGCAGATATCCCATCATTGGCATTTGTGGTATGCTTAGGCTCATGTTCAGTCGTACTGTTGCTGGCAACCGGGCAGCTAACATCAGCATGTCGGTCATCATTGCGGGCTGTACTGATCTTGATCTCCTCGCCATTCGTTTGGATGCTGGCAACGGAGCAGACGACATCGACATGTATGGCACTATTTGTAGTGACGGTATTTTAGGTCTCGCAATCGGGTATCCATCACCGGCACACGTGCTATCATTGGCTGTGCTCGTGCGGCTGACCACGTTATCATTCGCATTGCTACTGGCAACCAGGTTACCAACTTCCGAATCTTTCAGGGTTTCGGAGCAATCGATCACATGACCACTAGTATATGTAAGAGGAACATCGTCATGTGGTTTTGAACTGTTCCAAAGAACTGTATGCTTCTACCGATATGCCTCTTTAACGCTACACTTTCCGCACGTGCAGTAACTGACGTTGTATTGCTCGGTGAGAATAATTAACCGAGGTGTCGTTATCTTTGGACGACTTGGTGGTACATAAGTATGGCCTTGTCTGTCGAGGGTCTTGTTAAGTCCTGTTTAAAAAAAAAGAATTCCATTAAAACATATAGCAAGAGCAGAATTTAGTAGTGGTACCAAAAGAAAAGTACCGCTTCGTGAGTTTGAACTCCAAACCCACGCTAAAATTACACTTGCGAGTAAGACGAACTGGTTCCCGACTGAGCTACACGGAACAGTTATGTGATACAAGACATACTGTAGTAAAAATATAATGCGCAAAATGGATATCACGTGAGCAGCAGAAGTGTAAATATTGCGGTCCCAGCGATGTTTACAATTTAAACACAATACAATTATTTTTTTCTTGAAATTAACGAATTTCTTTCTTTATAGGCGACTTATTTAGGTCTATGCTCATATATCCATGTATACATTTCAATGAATACAAATCGGACATTATGTTCTACTTACGGAGAGTTTCCCTTTAACGAATCGCTATTAAGACATTAAACAAGAAGTTCGAGCTTTGAGCAGTAACCGTGGTTTACACGTTTTAACTTACGAAGCCAGAAATGTAAACCATGTAAAACGCATTGAGCGCATGAATGTGTGACATATAATATCCTAATAAATGGCACCATTACCGTGAGAACAATGTTCAATGTTTAAAGCGACACGCGGCAATCTTGACTTGTTTAAAAACTAGCGGTGTGCAGTTAGTGTTTCTACATAACTTGCATCTTTGCATTCATTAATATTAATTATTAAAACAGTTCCAAACAAATTGTGTTTGCATATTACTAACTATTGATTATATTCCATTAAAAGTATATTTAAACATTTGGTAACATGATGCTGGATTAATAAGTCGAGGTCTAATTCAATGCGTGATACAAACTTTAAGATTGCCTTGTGTCCCTTTAAACCAAACTCAGCGGAGTTTGTGGACGCAAAAAGATAACTGCGGCCGTATTAATTGGAGGCCGTATTAACTAAAATTAACGCCTCAAAGAATTATAGCCGGGAATATATTAGTCTATTAGATATTAGTCTATTAGGGCACGGTCCCAGATTACTAAGAACCGTTAAAAATCAAATTAATTAGTAACGAATTTATGCATAGTTTTCTCTCTTTGTATATATATACATTTTCAAATATGTTTTTATATCTGTTTGATATCAATTAATTACTATAATACACGTGAACACAAACTTAGCATAAAACACAAACAAATCATGCTCACCTCGAAACTTTTTATACATTACATCGGTATAAAAAGCATGTTTGCAAAAGTTTTCTGATGTATCGTTGTCCATGTTGATCTGAAATACTGTTACAACGGAGCGGTAAGACGTCGTTGCTATGACGTCGTTGTCATGACGTACCGGATGTGAGAGTTACACTTCCGCTAGAAATCGTGACTGGAATTTTTGAAACGTGTATTTTACACTTATAATAAACAAAATTAAGTTACCAGATGTAATGTTTGTAACTACAAAATTAGAATATATATAAAATATCTGACGTCCAAACTGAAACAAAAAAGAGTAAAATTGGTAATATAATAGACGATTTGTCGGAAATAGAGCTTCTAGCCCTTGATAACAGTACTGCAATCCTATTGGTTGGCGTTTAGTATTTGCAACCTTTAAATTAAGAAGACAAGTGCAAAGATTTTCAATTTTGGACCGTATGTAAGTGACTTTATGTTTTGAGAATATATAAGTTTAACCTATATTTCTAGCAGTTTAATTGGTTCATATTAAAAGAGATAACACTAAGATGTCCCATCTGGGACGGTATGTGTTTGTTTTAACGGTCTTAAAAACGAAATGCTCAGACCGTAAAATCACTAACATACAGTTCCCAGTTGAAAATCTTAGCACTTGTATCTCTTAATATTTTTTTTTTAAACTTCAGCCAATAGGATTGCAAGATTGAGGTCAAGAGCTAAAAGCTTTACTTTCCGATTAATCAGCAAACTATTATATTACTAATTTTACTTTTTCTCATAATATTACCAATATATAGAGGATCTGACATGGCGAGCTTAATAACAAATTCCTGGACGAGTTTAATAAAATTTTGTATGAAATGACAACGAGTGTCAGATCCTTTTTATCACATGGCTCAAAAACGACAAGAAACTTGCAATTAAACCCAACCAATCAAACCAGAACGATATCTCGGACAGACAACAGCACGTGTATAAAGCACGTGCACGGTCGCGGTTAATACAAGGAAATACGTAATGGGTATATTATACGGAATACAAGCAGTTCCATGTGATAAAATATTCTAAGTACAAGTAGTTTCACACAGTGTAAGTTTATTTTGTTTATTGTGAGTGAAAAGTTAAAGTTTTAAAAAATCCATCCAAGAATTCCCATGATCGACAATTCTAGCGGAAGTGATACTCATTTCCGCCACGTCGTGACAACGACGTCATAGCAACGACGTCCTACCGCTCTGTTGGATTTGAACCACCATTATTTTCACATAGACCGTAATGTTAGCTCTACAAAGAATAACACTTACCCTAATGCTCCGTGACACTTCAAATATCCAATAAAATGTATATACGTGACGACAAAACACAAAAATAGCAAAACAACAATGACCACAACTGCTCTATGCACCAGCATTTGACTCAAAATGAAAGTAGATGACCTTTTTTGACAACAACAGCCAAACCGCACCTCATTTTGTTTAAAATCTTACCTCATACAAAGTAGTACCACTCAGCACTCTGATGACCGATTCCTTTGCTTTTTGCACCCATATCTTTGGAAATCTATCCTCAAAACAACAACAGTAAATATACTTACCTCTTTTATGTACTAAATCAATTACACAGTCCCAAATAACACCTCTGATGGTACTACTTTCGAGTACGACCATTTTCAACTTTTGACCTGTCTGGTTACCGGTCCAAGTCCTATATGGAACCAATCCTGCAATTTTTGGAATTGAAAGTAGGTATATGTACTCACCAACATTCAGCTCTGATGAATCCAAAATATGGAATCGGTCACTCCAACAGTGTATCCGCCATTCACACTTCAATACACCCATCGACTCTGCGTCAATTCAACCAAAGTAGCCCCTAGATTTTAGTAACCATCACTACTGAAATTGAAAATGTAACAAAGTTAAGCTAGATACAATTTAAAAAAATTATTGGATCTTCTATGTATCATCAGTGCTACATGAAAAAAGTCAGTTTCAATATGTGAGCTTGACTTGAATGAAAAAAAAAAAAATATATATGAACAATATCAGAAGTATACTTTTTTTTAAATATTTTCCGAAAGAGAAAAATTCTACTGAAATCCAGAAAATTGAAAAATTGTCAAAAGTTACTAGCCCTTACTTGTACTGATATACTCTTAACACCAAGCATAAAATATATTGAAATAAGTCGAGAGTTTTTTTTTTATAGACAATCTAGTTTTGGTCATATTTTCAATTTTTTTGCAAAATAGCACTATGTCCGCACTGGACTAACATTTCTAAAATGGTTATAACATTTTTGTTTGTTTTGATAAATGACTGAAATTTGGCAGCTATTAAGTGAATAATATTCACATTTTGAAAATATATTAACTTACCATGCGAGTTAGGATAAGGAAAAAAATATGGCTGTTTGTAAAACAAAATATACTACAAAAAATTGTATTTTTCCGTAAAATATTCGATGAATCACTCTTTAAAGAATACCGAGAGACAATTTTTAAATTGAATTCAATACTTCTATAAATAGTTAGTACGGGAAACGACGTCGCGTCATTTGCCTAACGTCATACAGGAAATGACATGACGTTGTTATGGTCATAGTACATGTTGCAACACAACTGCTTCAGTCCAAAATGGTTAAAGGCCAAAGAAAGAGGAAACATGCAATGTTTCAGAAGAACTGCATACCTTACAACAAGGGTTTACGGTACAAGCAGTCGATGGTTTCATCACCGCCTCCTGACAGAAAAATTAAACGAGCTGAGTTATATTCAGGGATGTGTACATCACCATTCGTATCAACCAGTCACCAGGATGCACTATTTCTTCGCCCAAGTGCTGCTGCAAAAAAGGAAAAACACATTGAGCTTTCAAGAGATACTGATGGCAACCGTATTATCAGCAACAGAAAAATGATGGAGGCAGTAAATGACCTCAACAAGAAACACCAGACTACACAATGTTCAGATTCCGAGTATGAAATTCATTCGAACAAGAAATGGGGACTAGCATGGAAATACACGTTTACATGTAAACACTGTGACTTCATATCAGGGGAATACAAGTTTTTCGAAGAAATCCCCACATCTCTACCAGGACCAAATGCTGCAACAACGAATGTATCACTTCAAATTGGGCTTCAAGATACACCGATGGGCAATACCCGGGCCCGTGTAGTAATAGCTGCAATGAACATTCCACCTCCAGCCAAGTCTGCGATGCAAAAGACAGCTAACAAGGTGGCTAGAGAAACAGTAAAAATTAACAAAGCGGACATGCTGGACAAGCAAAAATTACTGCAAAATATTCTGGTTGAGCACGGTCTCGATGGTAGCGAGGTCCATGGTTCGTTTGATGGTCGGTACAACAGCATAACCATTGTTAGTGCAACAAAGCCAGGCCAAAATGCATCCCAAGCAATCGGTGTGTTTGCTGAGTCAATGACAGAAAACCACTTCATCCTGGACTACGAAGTGGAAAATAAGTTGTGCTATGCTGGAGCATATTTACGGACACAAGGTGTGGATGTAAACTGCCCTGGTGGACACTCTGGGTGCACGGCCACAATTCCGGATGTTGCACCTCATAGCGAATACGAGATGGCAAAGTCGATAGCCAAACGACTTGGCGAGAAAGGTATTAAAGTGACAATACTAACAACCGATCAGGACGCAAAAGCTCAAAAAGGGTTTCAGGAAGCGTACAAGGTCCTTTTTCCTGATATGGAAATAACACAACAGTGTGATCCCATCCACTTGTCACGGACACAGGCCCGAAAGTGCATGAAAGCCACTTTTAGCCGGGAGATGTTTGTGGGTTGCAGAACCAGAGATGACTCGAAAAAACTGCAAAAGGTGTTTGCATTGGATGTTAAGGCCAGAAGTAGCCTCATCTTTAAAAGTGCGATAACTAAACACTGTGGAAACTTACCGCGTCTGGTTAAGACCGTAGAGAAAGCTGTAAAAGCTACAATCCTCTGCTATGATGGAGACTGTAGTAAGTGTAGACGGGACTCTCTGGTTTGTAGTGGCGGCCAAAAGACGTGCTGGTTCGAGAGATCTGCTTTCTTGGGCCCACACAAGATTACCACGCTGAGAATGACAGAAAGTGATAAATTACTTTTAGAGGAAGTTTTGAAAATCAGACTTGGTGAACACGCGCTCGAAAACACATTACACAACTACAACACCCAATCATGTGAATCATTCAATGCCTCATTATCAAAGAGTGTACCAAAAAATGTGAATTACTCTAGAAATTTTGAAGGTCGCTGTTCTTCAGCAATATTACGGCACAATAACGGACAGTGTGATGCTCTACTTATGAAGTTAGCAAACATGGGAATATATTTATCAGCTGCACCAAAACAGGCACTGCATAAAATAAGTGAAGACATGCGATGCCACCGAAAGAATGCTAAAAACCCAACGTACCACACACGAAAACTTACCCGACGTGGAAACATGGAATCTCGCCATAGATGGTATCGACAACAGAAGAATAATCGTCAGTCTGACTATGTAAAAACATTAAATGATCATACGTACCAAATTCCTTCATGAGGCATTTACACTGAATTTGAACATTGAACAGTGCTTCTGTTGTTGTACATATTAAACCGAATGACAGTGAAAGAAAATTAATAAAATAAAATTCAAACTTACTTACTTTCTGTTTATTTCTCTGCATTAAAATACCAGTAACAAGCAAAATGCTGTACTACTACTACTACTACTACTACTACTACTACTACTACTACAGACAGACAGACAGACAGACAGACAGACAGACAGACAGACAGACAGACAGACAGACAGACAGACACAGACAGACAGACAGACAGACAGACAGACAGACACTAAAAACACAAACAAACGTAATTGTATATTACAGGCACAAGATGAAAGTGCAATTAAAATAGGACTTCCAGTTTAGTATGTTTACACGTTTAACAAGTCAGTGTTGGTGTTGAATAATAAAGACAAACTTCAAGATAAAGATGTGAACTGATCAAAGCACATATTTCCTTAATTATGCTTTCTTAATTCACATATGTATCAAGTTTGTATTTATTATTCAATGGCCGCAGTGACTAGATTAAACTTTTTTTTTGTAAACATAATCAAGAATACTGGAAATCTATATTAGGTCTATTTTAACATGCAATTTCAATGGCATTTCATGTGCATGTTTTGAGTCCATCAATTGAAGAAGAAGAAGAAGAAGAAGAAGAAGAAGAAGAAGAAGAAAGAAGAAAGAAGAAAGAAGCAAGAAGAAGAAGAAGAAGAAAGAAGCAAGAAGAAGAAGCAAGAAGAAGAAGAAGAAGAAGAAGAAGAAGAAGAAGAAGAAGAAGAAGAAGAAAGAATCAAGAAGAAGAAAGAAGCAAGAAGAAGAAAGAAGCAAGAAGCAATAAGAAGAAGCAATAAGAAGAAGAAGAAGAAGAAGAAGAAGAAGAAGAAGAAGAAGAAGAAGAAGCAAGGAGGAAGAAGAAGAAGAAGAAGAAGAAGAAGAAGAAGAAGAAGAAGAAGAAGAATGATTTAATACCAGCTAAATCTTGAAGAGTAGAAGGCAGTTTGGAAGTCCACCATGTCCCCGGCAAGTCCTGTCTGATACGCAACTTTCCCTCTGGTTATTAATAGCCTGGGGCTCAAGCGACAGATGTTCTGCTGTTAAACACAACTTGTTGTGACATAAATGACTAACACACATGCCACGGGGCCCAAGATCCATGGTCTTCAACTTCAAGCACATGGCCAACCTGTGTACGAAACATGAACTTTTCTGTCGCTTCCAATCGGGTCCTAGCCAATGGCACTGTCCATAACCAGCCTTGCTTGCCCCACCAGTCCATAACTGACAATGACCATTCTCAGACAGTTGAGTTTTTCGCAGAAGATTTTTTCTAATGTAATCTTGATAAGGCACCTCCATTGCAACCTTCTGGAAGCTGGCTGAGTATTAATTTCTAATTTGCATATGTAAACAAATCAACAACAAACCTTGTTTTTGGTAAAATCCAAGATTCTGAGGTTCTCCGAGGTTCTCCGAGGTTCTCCGAGTGGCATTAAATGCTCTTTTCAATACATAAAGAACTTGAAATGTCCACAAATTGTGCATTGACACTTACCTTTCAAGATAAAAATATTGTTTGAGTGCTGAATTGAGTCATTTCATTCAGATGAGCAGATTTATATACATACCGGTGTCTTCATAAAGGATTTGAACCACCATTATTTTCACATAGACCGTAATGTTAGCTCTACAAAGAATAACACTTACCCTAATGCTCCGTGACACTTCAAATATCCAATAAAATGTATATACGTGACGACAAAACACAAAAATAGCAAAACAACAATGACCACAACTGCTCTATGCACCAGCATTTGACTCAAAATGAAAGTAGATGACCTTTTTTGACAACAACAGCCAAACCGCACCTCATTTTGTTTAAAATCTTACCTCATACAAAGTAGTACCACTCAGCACTCTGATGACCGATTCCTTTGCTTTTTGCACCCATATCTTTGGAAATCTATCCTCAAAACAACAACAGTAAATATACTTACCTCTTTTATGTACTAAATCAATTACACAGTCCCAAATAACACCTCTGATGGTACTACTTTCGAGTACGACCATTTTCAACTTTTGACCTGTCTGGTTACCGGTCCAAGTCCTATAGTAACGATATTTCAGATCAACATGGACGACGATACATACGAATACTTTTGCAAACCAGTTATTTATACCGATGCAATGTATAAAAAGCTTCGAGGTGAGCATGATTTGTTCGTCTTTTATGCTCAGTTTGTTTTCAATTGTATTATATTAATTGGTATCAAGAAGATGTAAAAAATAAATTTGGAAGTGCAAACCATAACAAAAATACTAACCAGGAAAGAAATGGTATTCATAAAGGAGTTACCAATTAATTTGGTTTTTAACGACTCATCAGCACAGTGTGGTAAGAATCATATTAATCCGGGACCGTGCACTAATTTTACTAATATATTCATATGGTTCTTTGAGGCGTAAAACCCCGTTGAGAATGGTTTAAAGGGACACATCGTAATCTGGGACAGTGCCCTAATTTTAATAATATATTCCTATGGTTCTTTGATGCGTAAAACCCCGTTGAGAATGGTTTAAAGGGACACATCGTAATCTGGGACAGTGCCCTAATTTTAATAATATATTCCTATGGTTCTTTGAGGCGTAAAACCCCGTTGATAATGATTTAAAGGGACTCATCGCAATCTTGACTTGTGTATCGCGCATTAAAACTAGCACCTTGACTTATTATTCCAGCATTATTTTAACTTGGAAATTGCTTGCATATAATTAAAAAAAAAAAGTTTTTTTTTTCAATTTCCTTCATTATTCTACCAAATGTTTAAATATATTATTGATGGAATATAACCAATACTTAGTAATATGCAAACACAATTTGTTTGGAAATGTTTTAATAATTAATAGTAATGATTGCAAAGATGAAAGCTATGTAGAAACAATAACTGGACGCCGCGAGCTTTAAACAAATCATGATCGTCGCTTGTCTCTTTAAATATTGAACATATCCGTGGTGCACACGGTACGGGTGCCATTTACTAGGATGTTATATGTCACGCATTCATGCACTCAATGCATTTTACATTCTATACATTTCTGGCTTCGTAAGTTAAAACTTGTAAACCGTTGTCACTGCTCAAAGCCCGATGCTCTTATTTAATGTCTTAAAAGCGATTCGTTAAAGGGACACTCTCCGTAAATAAAGCATATATTGAGAATAATCAAATAATGTCTGATTTTTATTTTTTGAAATGCATGCATGGAAACATGAGTATAGACCTAAATAAACCTAAATAAGTCGCGTATAAAGAAGTAGATTCGTTAATTTGAAGAAGAATAAAAAATATTGTATTTTACTTCAATTGTAAGCATCGCTGTGACCGCAATATTTACACTTCTGCTGCTCACGTGATATCATTTAGCGCATTATATGTTGACTATAGTATGTCTTGCATCACATATCTGTTCCCATGTAGCTCAATCGGGAACCAGTTTGTCTTACCCGAAACTGTAATTTTAGTGAGGGCTTTGAGTTCAAACCCACGAAGCGGTACTTTTTTTTGGTATAGCTATGGAATTCCGTCCTTGCTTTAGATTTTAGTTGAATTCTTTTTTAAGCAGGACTAAACAAGACCTTTCACATATGTAGTATATTTGCGCTATGTCAGTTACAGTATAATTACCGAAGCATTGTGGTGTAGTGGTTATATCGTCTGCCTTGCATTCGGGAGGTCGTGAGTTCGAGTCCCCTGACCGCGTCATACCAAATACTTTACAAATGGAGTAGTCACTTGTAACCCTTGCCTGACGAGCAAATAATGGGTAGTGCTACGACTGATTGACCAGTGTCAGAATAATGTGACTGGGTGGGTGGGGATATCATGTCTACTACGGCTAGGTATTCCAGTGTGGCAGCACTATAAAGAAACCATTGAGTTCGCTGCTTCAAGGAGACATATCATCACATCACACAACAACACACAGATAAAAGACCAGACATTGTGCCTATAATCGTCGGGTAGGACGCCTGTCGTAGGCGGAGGGACTATAATCCTTAGAAATACACACACACTTCATAAGGGGGGCTCATATGGTAGAGGGACTATAAACCTTAGAAAGAAAAATTCATAAGGGGAAAGGATTACTGATAAGTAAGTGCACTCAGGACGCCATTAGGTGTCAGATAAGGTTAGACCTGACTGTACAAAAGACCCGTTAGGGATCTGTCTTACTTTAAATATTAATTAAATTTAGCAGGAGATAACATCGTTAGATGTTCCTGAGAAAACGACGTCATAGTTAGAGGTTCCTGGTGATTAAAATTAAGATAATTAGCTATGACTTACAAATATATATTAGTGTCTTTATAGAGTATATTTTGTGATTATCTTGGATAATAAAAATATATGTTGAACACATCTGCGATTTTGTTTATTCCTGACTGTTGTTTATTCCTGACCGCCTAAACAATCCACACCCCGTGTACGAATCTGAGGAGAAGTAGCCTCTCTCGTGGGATATAACACCACCGTGTTAGGTTACCTCTCAGTGACCTGACGTGGTGCTGTTTATACCTGATATAACTGGTCACAGACCCGTAATGTCAGATTGTTCGTCACACAGACCAAATACAACCAATAACATCGCTTTGCCCGGTTGCCCATAAGTGACCGGACAAGGTCCTGTTTATCTTGAGCATAACTTGTCTTAGGCTGGTAATGCTAATTCGCTTGTCGTCTACTCACTTACTCACTCACACATTCAAAACGGCTACACAGACAAGGCCATACTTACGTACCAAGGCGTCCAAAGATGTCTGATTGTTAGCTCTACTGATCAAAGACACTGGTGCGGTGTCCGTCGTCTGTCCGTCCGTAATTTTTTTTTTGTAGCGACTAGTCCTCTGAAACCACTAAATGGATTTTCATGAAACTTTGCAATAATGTTGCCCATGAAGTCTAGTTGATCCTAACAAAACATCATGTTGATGTGAAATCCAAGATGGCCGCCAAAGCTAAAAATAGATCTTTAAAAAACAAGATTGTAGCGACTACTTCTTAAAAACTATAAGTGATAATGATATGGGACTTTTTCTAAAATTATCAGCATGACATGTTGTTGGTCCTTGTCGAAAATCGTTTTGATTCGACGTTAAACATGGCTGCCAGCGGCCATCTTTGTTTACATAGAATTTTATAGTAAAAACGTGTAGCGACTACTCCTCTGGAAGTACTACACGGATTTTCATGACATTTCACAGGAATGTTGCTCATGATGTCTAATTGATCCTAGCAAAATATCAGGTCGGCCGGAAACTCAAGATGGCCGCCACAGCCAAAAATAGATTTTTAAATACATGTTTTAGCGACTACTTCTTGAAAACTATAAGTGATATTGATATGGGACTTTTTCTAAATTTATAAGCATGACCAAAACCAAAACTCACCTATGATCTTCTGGCAAAACAAATAATCCTAGCGGAGGTGCGTAACTCAAATTTGGACCCAGCTACGCGCCTGCACATCCTTAAATTTTACTTAAATACTTAAAACACTGTAATAATTTCGTGTGTGCTTTAAATCATTAAACTAAATATATTTTTAATATAAAAAAATCCCGTCCGACTTCAAATGAGCACTTCCGAAACGATAAAACATAGATATATTTCTACATGACTTGCAAGGTTATTTCCCCTAATTGATTCGTCGCCATTTGTATTCATTTCGACGGAAACTGGCATAGAAGGTAAATTTGTTAATATATCAATGTAAATCGTTAGATACAAGATACAAGAATATTTATTTCAAGTCCGATTGAACCTATACCAGTAGCACCACCAATTATATATGCTAGGGACTTTTCTGACGTATCCGAAGCTTTCCCATAATATAACAATAATAATTATTTCGGTACATAGCACATACATTACACATACAATTTCATATTTAAAGTATACAAATACAGTCAAAATTTAATTCAATGTTCATTTATTTTTAAGATATTGTATTTTACAATATTAAAAATAATGTATCAGCATACTTTCTTTAAAGAAAAGAAAAAAAATGTTGTTTTTAAAAACACATATATATAATTTATAATATCTTTAAACCATGGATGGCCCATGAAAGTCCTAGGTTTTATTTCCAATGGGTCCATTGCCATAGCTCCGGCTTGCTTTAGTTTCCCTGAAGTATCAAGGGAAGCTTGATCTAACAAGGCCATCGTCGCCACAATTCCAACAACGCTGCATTTTGTCCTGGTTTTGTCTTTTAGGGCAATTTATTTTTGATAGACTTCAGATCCACACCCAAAGCATCTTCTTGTTTGACCGTTATCATAGTTCTGCTTCATTATTTGGAGCATTTCAGTAATTTTTGTCATCATCACTTCCAGTTTACCTGGCGCAGCTGTTGATGTAGCTACAACATTTGGTGGGCTGGACTCGGCTGCCCTACCTTTAACCGAAACCGCGTCCTCAATTGCATTCATTATTGTTTGGTACTCTAATACTGCCGTAATGGCCTCATCCAGGCAAGTTGGTGTCCCCTGATGCACCCTTATGGTCACTTCCGTGTCACCCAAACCACCCAGAAACTGGACCCTCACTAATTCATCCCTTTCAAACCACTCAGAAACTGGTCCCTCGCCAATTCATCCCTTTCAAACCACTCAGAAACTGGTCCCTCGCCAATTCGTCCCTGACATTAGCATGAAGAGGATGGTAAGTCTTCAAACCACTCAGAAACTGGTCCCTCGTCAATTCATCCCTTTCAAACCACTCAGAAACTGGTCCCTCGCCAATTCATCCCTTTCAAACCACTCAGAAACTGGTCCCTCGCCAATTCATCCCTGATATTAGCATGAAGAGTAGGAAAAGCCTTCAAACCACCCAGAAACTGGTCCCTCGCCAATTCATCCCTTTCAAACCACCCAGAAACTGGTCCCTGGCCAATTCGTCCCTGACATAAGCACGGATAGTAGGATAAGCCTTTACAGCTAAATGGCGCATCACATTCCCAAACTCGATTAACTTTTCTCAACCCTTCGCGATCTACCTAAAACCACTGACTTACTTAGCTTGCTTTACCAGATACATCTAAACATTCTTTTAACGCATCGTATAGACGGCCCAGTCTGCTGTTCTTTACTTGGCAGCCTGCTTCTTGAGCTTCACTGCTAAGAGGGCACTCCACAGTTTAATGTACATTTCTCAATAATCAAACCCATGACAAGCCCTTAGCTTGAATCCTTGAGCAAAAATAAATCGCACCATCAGTGTGTACATTTCTTAGAAGAAAATAAAATTACCCATGTTTCCAAACGAAATACAAGTATCAAAAAGCATTTTATGTACAACTTAAGTCCCATTTCTTTAAGATTACCCCACCCCTCAAAAACATGCTAAAAATTTCAAATGTCAATAAATAAAAAATAAGAATTTTCCTAAACATATCAGGGTCATTTCTGCTCTTACATATCAGTAAATGCTAAATTTTACATACCTTCGCCGGCTTTTTAAAAAGTTATTCCATGCGGATCACCCCGTGATTCAATATCAGCCATTTTACTTACTTTTTGGAAGTTTTTGATGGTTTCACATTTTTCTGTTCATAGCCTCCAAAAAACCCTAAGATTGCGTATGCCATTACACCAAAATAAACTTAGAAATATTCGAAACTGAAAAAAACATCAAACATGCACTTCATAATTATTATAAATACCATCCATGGACCTAAAAGATGCTTATTTGATTTCTTTCTGATTTACACCATGGACATTCGTGCGAAACTGAGGAGTGCCCCCTTAAAGAAAAGTCGTCCGTTAAAAAAAACTGCCCCTTTTTCCATTTCGCAAATTTATTCCGGACGTCTTGACATACGAATCATTGTGATTGTCCAAAAATTGGCCTAACAGCACCTTTTTAATATAACACTGAAATAGCCTGTTATTAAAACAGTTTTTTTGCAATCTTTTTTCTTTTGGTCTTTCTTTTTTCCATAGCATGAAAAAGGTCTGAAATGTGCAATCAGAAGTCATTTCCACTCTAAATGTTGCCTCCTATAACCCAATTTATATCAAGCCTGTATATTATGCGATTTATTTTTATTTAACGCTATTCAATGTTTAACGTCATCTTACTATGACATCAAAATACCATAGCAACCAGTACTTAATCAGGACATTACCATTAGCAAACTGTCAATATAATGAAACAGTGTTAAGGCAAACACAAGAATTACACCAGCGGTTATCACAAGTTAGATATCTCACGATAAGTTGCAATACATCTTGAGAAATTGTAAGATATATCTCAATTTATCTTGAAATATCTATCTTGATGATATTCATGACTCAAGACACATTGATATATCTCAAGATAATTATCTCAAGATAACTTAAGATATCTCAAGACATTTATCTCAAGATAAATTTAGATATACATTGAGATTAATTGAGATATCTCAAGACAAGTATCTCAGTATAAATTGAGATATAAATTGAGATATCTCAAGATAAATTGTGATATCTCAACATGGAGTATCTCAAGATAAATTAGACATATATTGAAATGTCTCAAGATATGGTACATTACAGAGTATTACCATATACATATTTTACTGACTTGTTCATAATCTGGGTTTCATAGTAATGCAGGTTTGCCTTATCTACAAATTCCATTCTAACCGAAGTAGTTGTCTTTGCAAACTTTGAAAATATGATGAAATACAGACAAAAAATACTTCATTTGACTGTTTTAGTAAACACAGGTTGGACCCATAAGGGGGTTCTTCACAGTTTAATGTACATTTCTCAATAATCAAACCCATGACAAGCCCTTAGAATGAATCTTTGAGCAAAGAAAATCACACCATCATTGTGTCATACATTTCTTAGAAGACAGCAAAATTACCCATGTTTCCATACGAAATAAAAGTATCAAAAAGCATTTTCTGTACAACTTTAGTCCCATTTCTTTAAGATTACCCCACCCCTCAAAATATGCTAAAAAGCATCACTAAGGGTCTGATAATATATGCTCCCAATGGGGGCATCTTGTCTGTTTTTTTGTTGTGAAGACTAACTTGAATTGGTCTACGAGTATCTGGGCCTTTCCTTTGCTGTCAGTTACTAGTATTCCTTGGTGTTTTAGAGGTGAAGTGACAATGTTATCCTGTTTTTAGCTCGACTATTCGAATAATAACAGAGCTTATGTAATCACCCCGGCGTCGGCGTTGGTGTCGGCGTCCCACATCAAGGTTTGCGTGTAAGCTGTGTTTACAAGTCTATATCTCTTACATTTCTTATCCTAGCACAACCAAATTTGTTCATGCGCTTCCTTATAGCATTATCTTAAGGGCCGCATAAGCAATTTTGGTTCTTGTAACCCATAGGCTCCCATGGAACCCAAATTATGATAGCCCATAAAATGTGCCCCATTTCACATCAAATTTTGCGTGTAAGCTGTGTTTACAAGTCTATATCTCGTACAATTCTTACCCTAGCACAACCAAATTTGGCCATTAGCTTCCTTATAGCATTATCGTAAGGGCTGCTTAAGTAATTTTGGTTCCTGTAACCCCTGGGCTCTCATGGAACCCAAATTCTGATAGCCCTTAAAATATGTCTGTTTCACATCAAATTCTGCGTGTAAGCTGTGTTTACAGGTCTATATCTCTTACATTTCTTGTCCTAGCTGAACTAAATTTTAGAATTGGTTTCCTTATAGTATGTTGTAAAGGGTTGGATAAGTAATTTTGTCTTCTGCAAATTCTGGGCTCCCATGGAACCCAAATTGTGATGGCCCATAAAATGTGCAATAAAGGCAGATCTAGGTTTGCATGTAAGCATGTATATCATGTATATATCTATAATTTTGGTTTGGGATTTGTTATAGCATTATGCATCTTATTACTTCACCCATATTGGGGCATGGGCACCCTCCTCCCCCCACCCCCCCCCGCCCCCACTCCCCTCCACACTTTTTTTTCACATATTTCTGTGTTGTTTTAGTCAATTCTTACACATATATGTTGCAACCCTCCCCGCCCCCACCCCTACCCCCGCCACACCCCCTCCCCCGAGACTTTTTTTTTTTTTTTTACATATTTCTTTGTTGTTTTAGTCAATTCTTACACATATATGTTGCCGCCTCCCCCCCCCCCCCCCCCCACCTTACCCCCAACCCACTCCCGCCACTCACCCCCGCTCCCCCCACCACCACTTGAAACTATTTATTTTTTTACATATTTCTGTGTTGCTTTTGTCAATTCTTACACATATATGTTGCTGCCCACCACCCACACTTGAAACTTATTTTTTTTTTTTACATATTTCTTTGTTGTTTTAGTCAATTCTTACACATATATGTTGCCCCCTCCCCCCACCCCAACCCACTCCCGCCTCTCACCTCTCACCCCGCTCCCCCCCCCCCCTCCGAACCCCACTTGAAAATCTATATATATATTTTTTTGTTTACATATTTCTGTGTTGTTTTAGTCAATTCTTACACATATATGTTGCAACCCTCCCCGCCCCACCCCACCCAACCCCGCCTCTCACACCCTCCCCCCCCCCATACTTGAAACATTTTTTCTTTCTTCATATTTCTTTGTTGTTTTAGTCAATTCTTACACATATATGTTGCCCCCTCCCCCCGCCCCAACCCACTCCCGCTTCCCCCCCCCCCCCCACTCGCCCCACACGCCACTCCCACTTGAAACTATTTTTTTGTTTACATATTTCTTTGTTGTTTTAGTCAATTCTTACACATATATGTTGCCCCCTCCCCCTCCCGCAACCCACTCCCGCCTCTTACCCCGCTCCCCCCCACCCCACCCCCACTTGAAAATCTATATAAATAATTTGTTATTTTTTTTACATATTTCTGTGTTGTTTTAGTCAATTCTTACACATATATGTTGCAACCCTCTCCGCCCCCCACCCCCCCCCCCCACCCCGCCTCTCACCCCCTCCCCCACACTTGCTTTTTTTTTTACATATTTCTTTGTTGTTTTAGCTATTTCTTACACATATATGTTGCCCCCTCCCCCCGCCCCAACCCACTCCCGCCTCTCACCCCACTTCCCCCACATGCCACTCCCACTTGAAACTTTTTTTTTGTTTACATATTTCTGTGTTGCTTTTGTCAATTCTTACACATATATGTTGCCCCCTTCCCGCCCCCCTCACCCCTCGCCTCTCACCCCATCCCCCACCCCCAATCCCCCCACTTGAAACTTTTATTTTTATTTTTTTACATATTTCTTTTTTGTTTTAGTCAATTCTTACACATATATGTTGCCCCCCAGCCCCACCACAACCCACTCCCGCCTCATTCCCACTCCCGCCTCATTCCCGCTCCCCCCACCCCACCCCCACTTGAAACTCTATTTTTTTTTTTTAACATATTTCTGTGTTGCTGTTGTCAATTCTTAAACATGTTGCCCCCTTCTCCCCCACCGCCTCCCCTCCCCCGCCACTCCCAACACCCACCCCATCCCCCCGCCCCAACCATACGCTCGAAACTAGAATTTTTTTTATATTTTTTTTTACATATTTATGTGTTTT